>CAUYQG010295099.1:0-20016 GCA_963574415.1 Tarsius wallacei | reverse complement strand
GCTTTGCTTTTTCATAATTTTTTTTTTACCAGTTGCTATTTCTTTTCTCACATCTTCCAAAAACTTCTCCCTGCAACTTAACACAAGGACAATTCTGTCAGCTAATCTATCAATTCCAAACTGTAGTGTGTGTGTGTGTGGTTGTGTGAGAGAGAAAGAGAGAAGAGAGAAGAGAGAAGAGAGAGAAGAGAGAGAGACTTGCATCATGTTTCTGATAGCAGTTGGATCCCTGTATGACAACATGCCTATGAGGCTGCCTCTCTTCCCTGGTTTCAGCTTTCACCTGGGTCTAGTAGGTCTAGGGATGGTCTCAGTTTTCTGTTGTTGGTTCCTGTGTGCCCAATATTCCTCATTGGCTCCCTCAACCTTTCCCATGTTCTGTTAAGATTCTTCCCATTTATTCTCTTCACTATTCCAATTTATTGTGTTTCCTCTTTCCTGCTAGATGCCTGATGAACACTAAATATAACATGTAACATATAATATCTGTATTACAGAAGGGGAATTATGGCTGTAGGGTGTATAAAAACTCAAGGTAGACAGAAACTAGTGAGGACACTCTGGCAATAATCATGTAAGTTGACAGTGGGAATGAAAAAGGAGTCAAAGAAGGAGTTAAGGGCAGTAAATTAAGTATTAAGAAAAAAGCAAAACGTGGAGTCAGAGATAATGCTCAGTTGTTTTTTCTTTATGAATTTGAGTGAAGCTATCCAGTCAGTAGAGAGTACAGGAAGTATGTGGGATAGCGGAAATAACGAATTCAATCAGAATATACTAAGTCTCAGTGTCTACAGTATACTATATGTCCAGGTAGGAAGTGGGATATGTGGGTTGGAAGGTGAATGTAAAGGTTGTAAGTAGATATATTAGAGTTACAGAAAGTGGTTCAGGCAAGAGAAAAAATCAGGGAGTGAGGTAGCATATAGGTGGTAATTAAAAAGTCAGACTGAAAAGAAAACATGCACCATGAGAAAAAGAAGAGTCCTTGGAGTTGTCTCTAAGAGTCCTTGGAGACAACAATTCTTCCAGTTCAGAGAGAGAGAAAGAAAAGCCTGGTAGTGAAAGATGCTACAGGTAGCTTTATCAACGAAGGACTGTGGGTTACTGGTTACCTCAGCTAAATCAGATTCTACAGGTAAATAGGACAAAAATCTGAACAAAATTACTTCAAGAAAAAATAGAAATGTCTTAAGAAATGTGGTTATGGAGAAGAGACAGTTATGAATCCTATACTTACTTTAAAGGTCAAATCTGAGCAATGCTACACAG
Source organism: Tarsius wallacei (assembly GCA_963574415.1). Taxonomy (NCBI): domain Eukaryota; kingdom Metazoa; phylum Chordata; class Mammalia; order Primates; family Tarsiidae; genus Tarsius; species Tarsius wallacei. The sequence goes on along the minus strand of CAUYQG010295099.1, from coordinate 18,747 downwards.
GCAGAACATTTCTTTCCTATTCAACAGAAAGACAAATAGATGAAAGGAAACCTTCGATTTCTCAGAGAATAAGTAATTAAATTATTATAGTAAAACATCATCAATGAGAAGGGTATAGAGTATTCAAAAGTCATAATTTATTTTAAGTTAAGTTGTATTTGCTTAATAACAAGAATTCCTAATTTGACATGGTTTTTCTTTTTAAGCATTTCTTATTTTTAGCTGCAGTTCATATTTTAGCAGTTCTTACTCTTTCCAGACGAATTTTTCAATTGCAACCCACTTATATAGTTCACAATTCCTACCACTGTCTTTACACTGCATTTTAAAAATGAGTTTCCAGCTTTATCCAACCTGCAAGTAGTTCAAATATAAACACAGGCACAAAACAGCAGTAATAAAAGAGCAACTGTTCTATCATAGCAGTTTTCCCATTTGCCATAAATGAATGAAACTGTAGGACTATGGATACAACTTTCACCTTTCTGATAAGGGTTGTGAGAAAACACCAAAGAAGCCACATTAGAATAAGCGTGAGTTCAAAATTCATCACATTAAAGGGAAAACATTATAAACTGATGCCTTGACTGAATCATTTATAAAGAGTGTGACTGAGTGGGAGAGAGAGAAATCCTGTCATACTCGCCTCCCATATTACACGCTGCCATTCTGTCAAGTCAAATTTAATATAAATGAATCACATTAATCAGAAAACGTGAATTTTTACATGACAAGCTAAAGGGGCATGCCATTTCCAATTAGATTAGTGATCTAAAATTAGCTACTGACACAAGCAAGTATACATGGTCAATTTGCTTGCCTGAAACTGAAAATTAAATAAGACATATTAGATAATAGATAGCCCTAGAAGGGACATGCAGCTGTAATTCACTCAAGTTGTTCAGTTGATGTCACAAGCCACCAAAGAATATTCAATCTTGCGCTTATTTAGAGATGGTTGGATTTAACTCAAGACAATACTTGGATCAACTGTCCATTGATTGGGTACTGTGAGGACTGGGGGCAGGTACAGAGAGGACATTCACTGTCATTTCAACAATGAAGTAAATTGAGATGACAGAGGAAAATGGCTTGTTGCGAGTCCAATATCTCATTATTGATATGTATCAGTGCTCTTGAAATGGAGAAACTTGTCTTTACACAAAACCATTTAAGTTTTTTATATCTTACTTTCTTTAATTTTGCATTCTAAGTATTATACCCACCTCACCCTTGTCACAGATCATTGCTAGTTTTGTTTAAAATAATGTGCATAAATGGACTTTGAAGAACTAAGTGTTTTTCATGTTGACACTACTGTTATGATTACTTCAAAACTTAACTATGAGTCATTTTTGCAATGTTTAGTTTGTAAACTGTGTATATTTGCATCTTGCGTACATCTGATGAAGGCAAGTATGTACCATCAAAAATGTCACATAGCAGAGTTTACTTGTTCTAATGGGAATAATGATGAATTACTAAATCAAGGTTCTTTGTCTTGATCTCAGGCACTAGAAGTAAAACACAAAAGGCAGAAATGGGGAATATGTTTATTTTTATAATGACAGAATAGACTTTTAGAAGAAACAAATAATTATAGTTAATAATGCAAGCTCTTTATTTTAGCTTGTACACACTGTCTTTCATGTTCTGTCTTAAACATATACATACAAATCTTTTATAAAATAAATTAATGTCGTTCAGCAAATTTGTCATAAAGTAAATGTATTTCAAGTTAACTTTTTTCCAATTTCCCTCCATGCTTCTAAGGGAAATCTGTTGGATCACAAATGTAATAAAGCACATTAAGAATGTAGCAAATTAGAAAATGGGCAACAGAACTGAATTCTTATTTCATAAAAATAAGATATCCAGGAACCTACTGTACTACCCATCAAAGCTAGACCAGATTAAAAAAATGTGATACATATACACAAAGGAATAGTCTTCAGCCATAAAGAAGGACAAACATATGGAGTTTGCAACAACTTGGAAGGATTTAGAATCTATCATACTCAATGATCTATCACAGAAACAAAGAACAGATGTTCTCACTCATAAGCAGACCTTGAACAATTATCACAATACTATAAGAAAGGAATTGGCAGTAGTGGGAAATTGCTAGGGTGGGGGAAACATCTCATCAACAAGGATACTTACATAATAAACATTTGTATACCTAACCCCGAATTGTACTCCACATTTTTAAAATTAAAAATTAAAAAAGAAAAGATATCTAAGTGGACAATAAATATTTCCAAAATTCTCAATACTATTGTTTCTCAAAGAAATGCAAATTAAAATCTCAATGAGATACTGTTAAGCACCTACCTACAATTAAAGACACTTTAAAATTGTACTCCATGTCTTTAAAATAAAATATGTATTATATTTTATTTATACGTGAGACAACTGAATTCTCTTACATTGCTGCCAGGAGACTAAATTGATACAAGAACTTGAGGAACATGCCTGGTAATATTTATTAAGTCTAAACACAATGCTGATTCTATGACCTAGCAATTGCACACATATTTATACCCAAGAAAATGAGTGTGAAAGTGTACAAGAGTATTCTTAGCAACTAAATTCACAATAGCCTCAAATTAGAAACAACTCAATTGTCCATCAATAGTAAAATGAATAATAACATTGTGGTATATTCATTCAGTAGACTATTACTATGAAATGAAAAATTATGAACTACTGGTTTACTCAACAGTGTGCATCACTGTCATAGACATAATGAAGAGCCAAGAAAGTCAGACACAAAAGTTTTTTTTTTTTTTTTTGAGACAAGGTCTTGCTCTTTTGCCCAGGCTAATGTGCAGTGGCATGATCTTGGCTCACTGCAGCCTCCATCCCATGGGCTCAAAAATTCTTCCTGCTTTAGTCTCCTGAGTAGCTGGGACTATAGGCATGTACCACCATACCTGGCTGTTTTTAAAAAATATTTTTTGTAGAGACAATGTCTTGCTATGTTGCCCAGGCTGGTCCCAAACTCCTGGCCTCAAACGATTTTCCTGCCTTGGCCTCCCAAAATGCTAGGATTACAGGTATGAGCCACCTTGCCCAGCCAACTAAATTCTTTATGATTCCATTTGTATGAGGTTCAATATTGAGAAAACAAAATTCATAGTGAGAGGATTTAAAATAGTAGTTACGACTGGGAGTGTGGTATAAGTGTCAAGGTAAAGAGGGATCTCTTTGGGGTGTCAAAAATATTCTATGTCTTGAGCTGAGTAGTGATTATTCTGGTGAGTGTGTGTGTGTGTGTGTGTGTGTAGGTTTATAGATTTATGCATCTTATTGTATATATTTTATAACTCAAAAAAAATTTTATTTATTTATTTATTTTCTGGGGGAGACTTAGCTCTTTATTAAAAGAGGAGGGCTTTGTGGTTCCTGTGAAGCCTCTAAGAAGTAGGTAGTGTCAGGAGCCAGGCACATTTATAACAGTGCCTGGCACATAGCCAATGTTTAATCAATATTAGCTCTTTTTATTGTTGTAGTTGTTTTCGTAAATTTAAGTGAACTCAACACAAATTTTAGAAAGAGGACTGAGTGTGGTGTCTCATGTCTGCAAATCCCAGCACTTTGGGAGGCCAAGGCAAAAGAATTGCTTGAGTATAGGAGTTCAAGAGTGCCTGGGCAACATAGTGAACTTAATCTCTACAAAAAGTAAAAAAAAATTTTTTCTTTGTTTAAAATTTTAAAGATGGGGTACTACTCCTTAGATTTTCATAGAGAGGGTGATTTCCACTCCATTTCCTAGGAGGCAAAATATGGATGGATCATTTCCACTTTCTCTCTATGCTGACCTCCTCTCTTCCTCCTCCCCAGGAAAGGAAAGGATGACTTAACCACTGTCGAACTTGAGAGGAGGCACTGTGCAGGCACTGAGCAGGTCTTTGGGGACTTATCTCTTTGCGAACCAGTCTGCCTTTAGACAAGGGCATTCTCTTCTCTGCTGTATGCTCCCTGAACAGAATTATTGCATAGAGTGTTGTCCTATCCCCAGGGGTCTTCTGGTGTTTGCTCAGTAGCACAGGTAATTAGGTAAGTCAGTTTCACTCAAGGGTAAGAGAAAGGAACCCGTTGTGATAAAGCAGCTTTATCATTAATAAAGATAATATTTTTGTCTCCCTGTGTTGCTTGGGTCTTATTTCCAAATTTATTCCATATCTAAGGAGGAAAAGCAAAGAGCACTGTGTATTAGTTGCCCAAAACTCCAATATTGCAGATGGGGTACAATTTACTCCAAGATTTTACAACTTCCTAGTTGTTTCTAGTCTTTTGCTATTATAAACAGGACTGTAAAAAAAACACACACAGAAAATCGAGGCCCAAACTCCACCTGTGCGATGACTGCTTATGTATCTAACCCTGAATTGTATCCCACATCTTTAAAATTTATTTTTATTTTATTTTATTTATTTATTTTTTGAGTTGGATTCTCACTCTGTCACCCAGACTGGAGTGCAGTGGCATGCTCCTGGCCACCGCAGCCTCGACCTGCTGGGCTCTGGTGATCCTTCCGCCTCAGCCTTCCAAGTAGCTGGAACTACAGGCATGCGCTACCACTCCCAGCTAATTTTTTAATTTATTTATTGTAGAAATGAGGTCTTGCCAAGTTGCCCAGGCTGGTCTCGAACCCGCGGGCTCAGGCAATTCACTCACCTCGGCCTCCCAAAGTGCTGGGATTACAGCTGAGCCACAGAGTCCGACCCCACATCTTTAAAATTTAAAAAATGAAATTTTTTTAAAATTACAAAAATTAGCTGGGTGTGGTAGTAACTGTAGTTCTAGGTACTTGGGAGACCGAGGCAGAAGGATCGCTTGAGCCTAGAAAGTCAATGCTGTGGTGAGCCGTGATTGTGCCACTGCACCCCAGCTTGGGTGACAGAGTGAGACCTTGACTCCAGAAAAAAAATTAAGAACAATCTTTAAAGTCACATATTTAAGGAAAAAAGAAAAGTGAATTTCTGACAAAGTGTAAAATGTTAACAAATTTCTAGCAATATCATTAAGTCATACTAAAAAATGTCAAACCAATATTTAAAATGATAAGGCAGTATAGTTTTTAAAACTCTGCCAGTGTGACTATTCTATCTTGACACATATTTTACCACAAAGAGCTTCATCAATTCAAATAGGCTTTCTAACTGCTTCTGATGTCTTTGCAGCTCTCATTCAGCATTATTTAAAAAACATCTTCATGCACATTTCATTAATGAGCATACTGGTCTCTCTCAAACATATTTTTCTGTGTGTATGCATTCAGTTATGTAAACCTGTAAGACTGTTTGCAGGATTGTTGAATAAAAAAAGAGAGCTGTAAACGGATCTATGAGGTAGAGAATTATCCTTGTACATTGGAGATCTGAGACAATTAAGACACAGAGTTATCTGAAAACTGGTTAATACTCAAATGCTCAATAAGGATGATTAATTTGTAGATGGTACTAATTGTTTGCCTCCATATGTATTGTTCTATCAACTGATTACTTAAAAAAAAAACCCCAAAATAATGCATACTGAGTTTTCCAAAGTATAGGCCGTTCCTTGAGTTCTATAATAAAATACGTTGTCAAGAAATTAACCCTCTGGCAGTAATAGCTCTGGGGACCAAATGTCAGGACAAAATATAGGCAAGAGTCCTTCCAAATACTAAATGTTCATGGGAAGGAATTCTTATTTTATTCAGGCCATTAAATCATTATGTTTAGAATTATGTTGATGAACTTCTCCTACGAGAGAAATTCCTGTACTTCACATAACTCTTATTCTTTTTCATTATGGACACATTAAGGCTCTATTGCCTGGTCTCTAAATGTTTCAAAATTCAGTTGCAGACATACAGTTTGAAGTTTAGGGTTGCACACCTTGAAAGTGGCAGAGGCTCTTCACATTGCAATTAACTGGTGTTTGAGAGGTCTGGAATGGGGAAGGATTAGAAATAGAAAATCAGTAGTTAAATTTAGTTGGGAAGGGAGAGAAAGAATAGGAAGAAGAGGATCATGTTCTAGTGATATGCCATGTGGGAGAAGCGCTTTTAATCATAAAAATTGTAGCTTTAAAAATTTTGTATAAATTTCAGGGGTACAAGTGCAGTTTTGCTACATGGATATATTGTGTAGTGGCAAAGTCTGGGCTTTTCGCATAACCATTGCTTTAATAATGTTCACTCTACCCATTAAGTAATTTCTCATCCCTTACCTCCCTTTCACCCTCCCACTCCTATGAGTCTCCAATGTCTATTATTCCACATTGTATGCCCATGTGTATACATTTTTATACTCACTTATTATGCCATTGACCTTCTAGAAATGCCATGAAGTAGCTAAGACATATCTTACCTTATTATAAGATTAGGAACCTGAAACACAAGGAAAATAAGTGTTCAACCAAAGTGAACACATAAACTGAGTCCTTGAGAATCCAGAGTGCTTTATCTCTAAGTACTGCTTACACATCCCCCTGGGGCACTCTACCTGTGGTAGTAGGTAGAATTAAGATTTTAAAATGTATTTTTAATATATAACACATTCTCTTCTTTCAGATTTTAAATGGATTGAAGTGTCTACAGTAAAACTCTCTCTTCTGTCTTTGTCACTGAGCTACTTTGATCACCTCCCCAGAGACAACCAGTGTTACCAGTTTCTTGGCAACCATTCTGGAGATATTTTGTGCTAATGAGACAAAATACACACACACACACACACACACGCACAAATGTTTTCAACTTTTGCACAAATGTGAGCATGCTATATATATTACTCTGTGCCTTGTATGTTTGATTTTGTGTGAGTGTATCATAGACATAATTCCATGACATCAGTAGATGAAGGCTGTATATATTCTGTCTATGCTGCCAGTATCATCTATTTTTCCATTTTCAGAAGAACTGTGTGGTGAATCAAAAGCATGTAGAAACTGGTTATACACGAATTATGTCATCACCTCCCAAATGCCTTTGAGATGCAGACAAGATACCTAATTCTCAGAACCTCAGATTCTTCACTCAACGATGCTGGTAATGCCTTCTTCACGATTGTTGTGGCAATATGATCTTGAGCAATTATTTGATCCCTCTGAGTCTAAGTTTCTTTTGTTCAATCTACATTTTTTTTTTTGAGTTGGAGTCTCACTCTGTCGCCCAGACTGGAGTGCAGTGGCACCCTCCTGGCCACCGCAGCCTCAACCTGCTGGGCCCGGTGATCCTTCCGCCTCAGCCTTCCAAGTAGCTGGAACTACAGGCGTGCGCTACCACGTCCAGCTAATTTTTTTGATTTATTGTAGAGATGAGGTCTCGCCAAGTTGCCCAGGCGGGTCTCGAACCCGCGGGCTCAGGCAATCCACTCACCTCAGCCTCCCAGAGCGCTGGGATTACAGGCTGAGCCAACGAGCCTGGCCAATCTACATTTTTATTGACAATTACAATCAGAAATATTCACCAATCATAAGAGTACTGTTTGAATTATCAAATAGAAAACACACTTACATAATCATCATGCAGATTAAGTAATAGAGCACTACCACCAACCCAGAAGCCCTTACTCTGCACCCCTTCTTAATCATTATCCCCTTTCCAATGGTAACATTACTCTAACCTCTAGTATCATAATCTACTCCTGCATTAAAAAAATCATACAAATGGAATTAATAGGTATATATTTTTGTTATCTGGCTTTTTTGGTCAACATTTGTTTTTGTGAGATTCATCCACATTGTTGAGATAGCAGTAATTTCTCACTTTCATTGCTGTGACATGTTCTGTTGTAAGAATCGGCCACAATTTATGTATTCATTTTATATAATGAACAAATGTTGAAGTACATACAGAATTGGCTCAAGTTTTTGTCTTTTGTGATAATGCTGTTCTAAACATTTTAGAATGTGTATAGATTTCCTTTGGGTTTGTACCTAAAAGTGAAATTGCTGGACCACTGGGTAAGCTTATGTTTAGAATATTCAGTAACTGGCAGTCACTATTATAGCTTGTTCAAACATTTCATTTCAATCAAATTTATATTTGCAAGCATCAGAAGCCAACCATGGTTTATTTAAGAAAAAAAATTGACAGTTCATTTAGTATGGCATAGAATCACTGGGAAGATTTGAAAATAGACTCAGAAAGTGGTTAGAAGAAAGGAAGGTAACATAGGTTGAAAGAGCCAATATCACATTGCAGAACTAGTATCAGGACAACTGCAGTCATGCAATATACCACACCCCACAGTCTATGTAGCCAACATTGAACTCTTGCATATAGAACTCATAACACTGCATGTCCCTGACTATTACTGCCAGAAATAAATGTCCATTCTGGCTTGGCTTCTTTGCCTCCCTAGTTCCTGATTTAAAGTCTGATGCACAACTGATAGGCCAGGCCTAGATCACATGTCTAGGCCAGAGCTGCAAAGAAACTTGGGAAAGTGATGTGCAATGTGAACTCTTTTCAATCAGAAAAATAGGTTTCAAATATTGACCATGACAAATGATAAATTACTGTTAGAGTGCTCCATTAATTGGTTTCTTCTCTCTATTCCTAAGATTGACTCTTTTTCTAAGTTAAATATCTGAAAAAAGCAGATATTGATCTCTTCCCATTAGGAAATTAAGCAAAGTACATTAAAATAACCACCTAAGTTCTGCTTTTCAAAAATCAGAATTTTTTCTTAACTGTATATACAATAAATGTCATGTAATATTAATTCCAAACATAAATCTGAGGTTTTAAAAACAATTCTGAAAGTTTTTATTACACTAATAAGTAAAAATCCAATATTAGAATATACCATACACATTTTTATAATGAAGAAAAATTCTTTCTTGTCTTATTATAGCTTTGAATATGTGCATACTTGACTTTCTTCACCACTTTGTTGAGGCAGATACTGCCTGAGTTCCAGCCTTGAAACCACTTGGTTTTAGGGTTTCTAAGGCCAGTTATTTGTAACTTTGGTCTTTGGCTAACTTTTTAACAATAAGCCTGTTTTATTTTCTCTCATATTTTTAGCCACTGACCATACTGTGTTTTCTTCTCCTGATTCCTCTTGCTATCAGGATTGTACAAATGTGGGTCCTACTAAAAACTTCATTTCACAGTTAGCAAACTCTTATCCATCTGAAGATTTTTGGAGGATGGCTCTCTTTCTTCATGCCTTAACTGTGACTAGCTCTTTCTCCAGTCCTCAATTTCTTCCCCTGTAGCTTATTTTAGTGGAGGCTGCCAGGTCTCTTACATAGTAAGCCATGAATCTAGGAGGTGAGTTGGCATTTTCATGCATTATTAATATTGTTTCAAGATGTTATTTTCCCATCTTCTTATAAAATCTCATTTTTCTTAAAGGCTTCTCTACAATTGGTATCTCACTCCCAATCCCTTCTAATCATGGTCAATCCACTTGCCACCTGGTCATCCAGTCCCTTACCGAAAAGCCCAACTCCTAGTCTTCCTCTTCCAATGTAATTCCAGGAGATTTTAATATTTCAGAAAATATCTTACCCAACTTAATGGCCTTACAATTCCTTTAGCTCCCTACTCATAAGCTCATGTCCTGAATCTTGTCATCACTTAGAAAGGGCTCCTCATCACCTTTCCACTTTCTGACTATAGCTTTTTACCTTTTATCTTTCTCACTACCTTATTCTTATCAGTCAGCTTCACTCAGTTAGAGATATTTTAAAATAGTTATATGTAATTGTTTCAGACATGTGTATGGTCTCTAAATTTGGTTGAGCTTTCAGTATACTCTTTCAGTCATTTTCTCTGCTCTTAGTCAGCTCTCTCTTCCATTCCTTCCAATTATTTTTATAAAACTTCAAAACTTATCTCAAATCCCTTCTTCTCCAAGCAACTGCTGATTTCATTCCCAGCAGATGACCTTGTCTTTACATCAGTGTTAAAATTGAGGTCATTTGGGAGGTCTCACTCAATTTCTTTGTAAACATATCTATATTCATTGGTTTTTAGTTTCTTTTCTTCACTCCACAAGTCTGTAATGTTCCTTACCAGTTCAAGGCCAAACCATGCCTATAGCCCAAGTCAATCTCCCTCTTTATCTGCCCTGTCCTTGTTCTGTCAGTCATCTCTTTCTCAACCTCTTTATTGAATCCTACCCCCCAGTCCATAAACACCTATGCACCTTTTCACTTGAAAATGTTTTTAGACTTGCATCCTCATTCAAGTGCCATTCAATTTTTCTCTGTTTGTCCACTTTCAGATCTTTTGAAAGCACAATTAAACTGGCTCTCTTAGGCTTTTCATCTCAGTTTTACTCCATGAGCACTGAAGTCTGCCTTCCTCATTCCTCTCTTGAAACTACTTTCCCTGAGATACATAATGACCTAGTTGTCAAATCTAATACATGTTTTCCAGTCTTATGCAACCAAACTCCTCTCTGTTTTTGACACTGTTAATTGCTTTATTTTTTAATGTAATGTCTTTTATGATTATAAAAGCAACACTGGTTTACCACAGAATATTTAAATAATATACAGAAGTACAAAGAAGAAAAACAACATTATTTGTAATAGCACTAATTGGTGACAACTACTGTTAACATTTTTAAGTATATACATTATGTCAACCTAAAATAATGGCAGAGAGAGAAGCTCTTATAAAACAAGAGTTTATTCAAGAATATGCTGGGGATTGCAATCCAAGATATGCAAGCTATGATGGATTATAGGCATATCCGTGGAGGCAAAATACGACAAGGGTTATTTAAAGGTAAAATGAAGACGATTACATAAGTTGTTTTGAAACAATTATCCTTGGTTACAAGGATCAATAACAAGGGTGGCATCAGTCCAAGGCTGAACAGATAATTGCTGGGTAGGTGTCCTCGTAGAAGTATTTTTTTTGTGCAAGGTTATGGGGCCTCTGTGCAAGGCTGTGGTTTTGGTAGAGTCTTTTGTGATAGTTCTTGTTATCAGGCAAATATACGTGAGAACTGCCTACTTAATGACTTTCCAACTCCATTTTGTTAGGGTTTTGACATAAGTGACTCCATTTTGATTCTGACAATTTTCAAAGTATACTAAGCATAGAAACATAGATGTAGATACGCATATATGTAGGCACAATTCTGTATAGCAGCTCTTACCTGCTTTTTGTTTTGTTTTGTTTTATTTGAGCTGGGGTCTCACTCTGTCACCCAGGCTGGAGTGCAGTGGCATCATCACGACTCACTGCAGCCTCAATCTCCTGGGCTAAGGCAATCCTTCTGCCTCAGCCTCCTGGGCTAAAGCAATCCTACTGCCTCAGCCTCCTGAGTAGTTGGGACTACAGGTGCATGCCACCATGCCCGTCTAATTTTTTGATTTTTGTAGAAATGAGATCTTACTGTGTTTCTCAGGCTTGTCTCAAACACCTGGGCTCAAGCAATTCTCTCAACTGGGCCTTCCAATTACATGTTTTTTAATATAGCATTATTTTGTGAATATGTTCCCATATCCTTACATATTTTTGAAGATACTTGTAATTGCTGCATGATAATCTATAAAAGGGATGAATTGTTGTTAATTTAGCCATTTCCCCACTATTGTTAAAGACTCTCAGAAGTCTTGCAAAGAGAAAACCCATTTACTTTTGTTTTACTTAAAATTTCCAAAATTTTTGCTCACAGAGTCCTATTACTATCTCAAAAGACATTGATGTTCCATAGAACACAGTTTAGAATTAACATTATCCACTCTCAAACTGCAATAATAATCACTTTGTAGAAAGGTAGATAGCAATACAAAGTCAAGTTATTTTGACATGGTTGTGGTTGAGATCTCTGAATTAGCTATAAAATACTTATAAAAGCCTCTTCAAAATGTTTAATTGCGTATACAAGCACAGCAACTTCTCACATACAGTTCATATTAACATATGGAGCATTTGATGATTATATTTCATTAACACATCTTTTAAGTATACATGAATAGTAATAAACCATTAACACATTCTTTTCCTTATTTATCTAACTAAATAAATTTAGGATGTTTATACAACTAGATTCTGAACTCATTTTCAGAAGATGGATGATAGAAATTTCATGAATTAAAAATGACAGTATTCATGGCATATAGTTACTACTTTAAAGAGTAGTCCAATTCTCTATACTTTTATGATTCTTTTGACACAGTATATGAAATAATCAACTAGTATCTTAAAGGTCTTTAATAGCTGTCAATATTCATCTTAAGAAGAAGGTTTTTTTTATGAGTACCTACAGAGAAGTGTGAGGCATTATTTGAAGACTAGAATGAGAACTACTTCCAGATACAGATAAACATCTCTTTCCCCTCAAATAAATGCTATTGCAAAGCTACACACATCCTCTGCACATGTAATTTAAGAAGTAGGTTGCGTTCAACAACATTTACTGAGTGCCTTATTTGTGCTAGATACAAGGCATAAATGAGAGATAGCCCTTATGGGTTAAATACTTAAGTCTAATATGTAAACAGAAGATTTAAGTATCATGTGGTGAGAGTTATGTACAAGAGTGTATAGAAGCATGTGGGAACAGTGAAGGAAGATGATGGGTGGGGACCTAACGCTGCCTGTGCAAAAAGGAAAGTGAGAAAGATGGGCCCATGGATGGGCTTATTAAATGAGGGCAAAAAGAGGAGCAAAGAACAGAAAACAACTTCTAAAGAAAACAGTGCTTAAAAGACAGTACATACTCTTTTTTTTGCTTTCCTGATATAAATATAAAGTAAGCAGGATAATTTGGAACATGCATACAGCAAAAATCTATGCCATATTCAACAAATAATTTGGAACTGTATACATGAGAGAAATGAAAAGCTATTATGTGAGACTTGATTTGGTTGCCTATATGGTGAGAAAAACATTTTCATATTTGGTGTGAAGTCCAAAGATCAGTTATAAACTGACAATAATCAAATCTCTTTCAGATCTATACTTTTGTAGAGATCTTGTGGTATATTTCCAGGTGATAAATCAGAATAAATTTATGCCACAGTGACAAACAAACAAATACAAATCTCTGTGGTTTAACACAAGATTTATGTTTCATTCGCAAAGTCTGCTGTGGATCTGGAGACTCTCCTGTGTAAAACCCTCCTTGAAATGACTAGAGACATACGCTATTTTGATATTCTAGCTCCATCAACTCAACATGAGACCTTCTTCATAATTGCTGTGGCAAAGGAAGAGAACCCTGGAAGGTCAAATACTGGAGGCTAATAAATACTTTGGTCTGGGAGTGACATCTAATATTTTTGCCCACCATCCATTTTCCAGAACTTATTATGTGATCCTTTATATGGAAAGAGATCAAAATTGAATATAGAGGAACGTAGACATCTCTACCATGTCAGTTTGTAGACAGTAATGTCTTTTTGCCTGCTCAAAGACCCAACTCTCTGAATTCATCATAATTGATTGGTGTTATTTTTTATTGGTATTATTATTTTTTAAACAGAGTCAGAGTGTTTACATTTCTATATAAATTTTGAAGCAGTTAATTAATTGCTTATTTATAATTTTAAACTTAAATTTAATGACAGCTTTTAGGAAGTGTCCACATTATCATCAGAAAATTAAGGTCGTAACCACTATGAGTTTCTAAACATATCTTGCTAGCATAACATAATAGCATTTTTATGGTGATCTAGATTTCTAGACCTAGACTTCTCCAGATCAACTAGGGTATTTGCCAAAAATTGAGATTCTTAGCCCCATCTACAAATGAGACTCTCTGGAGGTGGGAAACTACATGTTCTCCTGGAGATTATTATGAACACTGTTGCTTGAGAACCACTGACTCAGAGGAAGCAGACAGTCAATGCTGGGTAAAAGGAATAATATGCTTTCTTGAAACCCAGTGTGTAGTAGAACTTGTCTTGAGGTTTGCCTATTTGTAAGTGAGGAGATCTGATTTAAGTTATACTAGTGCTGATCAGAGAGCAGGACTCTTGTGGAAACACCCCTTCTGTCCAGCCAGAAGATAGACTCTTTCATGCTCTTAGCCCTTAAGTCTAGTTAGAGCACAGAGCCGATTACAACGTTTTACATTTTACTCTGATGTTTTCATTTTCACCTCCTGTCTTTTCTAGGTAGCTTCATTCTCTAGATGATCTCACCTAGTCTCATTGCTTTAAATACCTTATATATGCTAACTCTTCACGAATGTATATCTCTAGACTGAACCTCTTCGCTAACTTCAGACTGTTGCCTGCTCAACATCTCTATTCAGATGGCTAGTAGGTTTTCAACATTAACATGTCTAAAACTGATCTCATGATATTCTTCTCCCAAATATGCTCTTTCTGGTCTCACCTCCCATCTTGGTTTATGGAAACGTCATTCTTTGTTGGTTCAGGCCAAAGTTCTTGGAGTCATACTTGACTTTCTTTTCTCCCACATACACCATTCAATCTACCAACAAATCCTCTCAGCTTTGCTTTCAAAATACACTCCGAGTTTGACCCCTGCTCATCTGTCTCCACGGTTACTACCTCAGTCTGTGCATACAGCATTTCTTACCTGGCTTATTGCAATAGTTGCCTAAATGGTCAGTCTACTTTCTGCTCAAGCCCCCTTTAGTCTATTTTGGCATGGCAGCCAGCATGATATTGACAAATTATATATACTCCTGTGCTTAAAACCCTCCAAAATGCTCCCTACATCACTCAGAAGAAAAGTTAAAGTTATTACAATGGCCTGCAAGGCCTTGCATGATCTGTCTCTCCTTTCCAACCTTATCTCCTTCTACACTCTCCCTTATTCACTCACTTAAGACATACTGATATTTTTTGTTGTTTCCTTGAACACACCAGTAATTCTCCCTCCTCAGGACCTTTGTGTCTGCTATTTCATCTACTTGGATAATTTTCCATAGATATTTCCTAGTCTTACTTCAGGTCTTTGTTCAAAGGGCATCCTCTCAATGAGGTCTTCCTTGTCCACTGTACCTAAAATGTCACCCTCCTCCCAGCCCAGCATGTTATATTCCCTTTCTTTTTCATTAGCAAATATCAACATCTAACACACTGTATTTTATTTAGATCTTGTTTATGATCTGACTCTACATCTAATTTAAAGATTCATGAAAGCAAAGATTCTTTCTGTTTCATACACTGATGTACCTCAGCATCTAGAAATGTGCTCAGCACATGCAGTTATTCAATAAATATTTCCTGAAAGAATGAATATTTATCTTCTTATGATACCCAGTCCTTGATTCATAGAGTTCTGATATCTATATTTTGATGTCATGATGATGTCATGGTGTCTTCATGAGCTACTGTTCACCATGATTTTCCGTATATCTTAAACTAAATGTTTTCTCACAAAATTACTAAGTTGTCAAGAATAACTCAGAGCCAAGTGACAAAAAATGAATGTTATGACCAGAGTTTTGGCCCCCAAGAGGAAAAAATTCTAGAAAGACAGGGAAGAGTAGAATGAATGGGATAAACAATTTTGTGGCGGGGGATAAACAATGTATACACACATGGAGATATGTGGCTGTGATGGGCAGCCTATATAATGGCTCCCAGCGATTCTTGCTTCCTGTATTCAAGAGAAATCTCTTTTCCTTAAGTGTGGCCTGGACCTAGAGACTCACTTCTAACAAATAGAATGTAGCAAAAGTAGTGGCATGTCACTTCTTAGATTAGGCTACAACATGATTTTAACTTTTCTGTTGCTTGTCTTCTCCTGTTCTGTCTCATTTTCTCACTCTGATTGGGCAAAATGCCATTTTATGGCTGCCCTATAGAAAGGCCCATATGTCAAGGAACTGAGAAAAGCCTTTGCCAACAGACAGTGAGGGACTGAGACCTTCAGTACAACTACCTGTGAGAAGCTGAATTCTTCCAAAAACCAGATGAGCTTGGGAGCATAACCTTCCCCTTTGGAGTTTTGAGATGGCTGCTACCCTGGCCATGATTGCAGTCTGAGGGATCTTGATCTAGAGGACCCAGCTAAGCAACTCCTTGTTTCCTGGCCAACAGAAACAATGAGATAGTATTTATTGTTTTCTTCTTTTTTCCTTTATTTTATTTTAGAGATGTGGGGTATAAGGCAGGATTAGGTACATCAGTGGTCTATGTGCAGGTGAAGTTTGGGCCTCCCATTGAGTATTTGCTATTTTTTTTTAAGTTGGAGTCTTACTCTGTCACCTAGGCTGGAGTGCAGTGGCACACTCACGGCCACCCTAGCATCTAACTGCTGGGCTCCAGTGATCCTTCCTCCTCAGCCTTCCAAGTAGCTACAGGTGCACGCTGCCATGCCTGGCTAATTTTTTATTTATTGTAGAGACAAGATCTCGCCAAGTTGCACGGGCTGGTCTTGAACCCGCGGACTCAGGCAATCCATTCGCCTAGGCCTCCCAAAGTATTGAGATTACAGGCTGAGCCACCGAACCCAGCCTGTATTTGCTGTTTTAAACCACTAAGTTTTAGTGTAATTCTTTACTCAACCATAGATAACTAAATACAGTGACTGTATAGCAAAATGTATAATTACACACAGGAAAAATTTCAAGGAACCATGAATGTGTGGTGATAAATGAGTGACCGTTTTGAGTGGAGACCTATCTTTATAATAGTATTTATCAAACTGCTTATATTTATTTATTTATTCCACAAGTATTTTATTGAGAACCAACTCAATGACAGACAGAAGAAAGAAAGTGATGAGTAAGTATCTCCTTTAATGAAGTTTATAATCTAGTGTGGGTGGGGGTGACTAGGACAAACAGATGTGGTAAAGAAAGACAGGCTGTGGAGGTAGGGCAACTCTACTGAAGGTCTCTTTGGGTTTGTAACCTAGATCTAGCAACAGGAAAATCTGAGGACAAAACAACAGGCAGGAGGAATGACAAATATGGAGCCAGGAATAAGCATTTAGACAGGGGCTAGACCATGTAGCTTGTTTTGATTTTATTTCAAGTGCAATGGAAAGCCCTTAGGGAGTTTAAACAACGGAATGGAATGCTCCATTTTAAGTGTTTGGATGGTTATTCTGGCTTCTGTAAAAAGAATAGATTGTTGTGGATTGTGGGGGTGGGGGAGTTAGGGATAAAAGAAACAGTTACAGAGTTTGATTGCAGCCTGAGAGATCTTGATCTAGAGGACCCAGCTAAGTCATTCATTGTTTCCTGGCCAACAGAAACTCTGAGATAGCATTTACTGTTTTTTAATTTTTTTACCTTCATACAGGGTAATGAAGGTGAGAATGGTATTACATGGATACAATATGTGGTTTGTCTATCAACAGGGCTTAATCACAGCCCAGTTACCTTTATTGAAAATGGAACACTGAGCCACTAAGTTCTTGCGTGAGGGGAGACTATGAAGCTGTGGCAGACTCACAAATGGGTCCTACTTACATCCTTGCTGTTACAACCCAACTGATCAGCAAATTGGTTTGCGTATGGGGTGATGTTAGGGGAATTAAAAAGAAGCCAAATTTGCAGTCAACTCATTTGTTCTTAGGACAGGGTCAGGCTTACTTCTATTAATCAAAAGAACATTTAAAGATATATTAGACAGTGTTTTGTGCAGAGAACAACTCCTCACTGCTCAAGAAGAAGATGCAACTTTGATGGTTTTATAACAGCTGCTAACATTGTCTTTTTGTGTTCATAAGTAAAATTTGTATGACCGTGAAGACTAGCTTCACATCACTATAAACCAATTAAATGCTAAGCATAGTCTTTCTTAACCTTGGTAATTAGTATTTCACATAAAAATGGCTTTTCGACTTCCTTTATGCTAATTAGTACTCCAAGTAAAAAGCAAATTATGAGAAGAGATATACTCTGTTAGATTGGCCTTATCAACTTCCATGAGAAAGAAAGAAAATGATGAAGCATGTCACAGGTTGAAAAAGTTGAAATGCTTGCAGCAGTTACTTTGATAAACTGCTAGCTTGATGCTAACTCACAGTCTAAAGGTCTATGGGAAGTGAGAGGAAAGAGAGGTGAAGTAGGAGGTGGGGACACACTTTGCAAATTACAAGGGTCCTTGAAGAATTATGTAAAAAAATAAAGTCTGGTAACATGAGTTTCTTGAAAATTCAGCACTCGAAGGGAGACCATTGAGAATATAATAGCTCCTTATATAAGTGTCCTTTTGTCTAAATATGAGTGTGAGTAGGGATGGCATATTAGTTTCTTAAAGCTTCCATAACAAATTTTCACAAAACTGGTGGCTTAAAGCAACATAAATGGCTTTTTCACAGGACTGGAGGCCTGCAGTTCCGAATTAAGGTGTCAGCAGCATAGGTTTTTTTCTGTTTTCTGAGGGAGAATCTGTTCCATGCCTCTTTCCTAGATTCTGATGTTACCACCAATCCTTGGCATTCCTTGGCTTGCGGGCACACCTGTCTCTGTCTTCACATGGCTTTCTTTCCTGTGTCTTTTTGAGTTTCAAATTTCCTTATTCTTTCTTTCTTTATTTATTTTTTATTTTGTTTTATTTTATTTTTTTGAGTTGGAGTCTCACTCCGTCGCCCAGACTGGAGTGCAGTGGCCGCTCCCAGCCACCGCAGCCTCAGCCTGCTGGGCTCCGGTGATCCTTCCGCCTCAGCCTTCCAAGTAGCTGGAATTACAGGTGTGCGCTACTACTCCCGGCTAATTTTTGATTTATTGTAGAGATGAGGTCTCGCCAAGTTGCCCAGGCGGGTCTCGAACCCGCAGGCTCAGGCCAATTTTACATTTTAAGTGCCTCACACTTACAGTTAAGTGTAGCATTTATCAGACTTCCTAT
>CAUYQG010295097.1:0-18746 GCA_963574415.1 Tarsius wallacei | reverse complement strand
GGATGGAGGGTTGAAAAATTCCCTATTGGGTACCATGTTTGCTATTTGGGTGATGCGCACAATAGGCACTCAACCGCACTGTCATGCAGTATGCCCATGTAACTAACCTGTAGATACACCCCTGAGGTCTAAAATAAATCTCTAGACCAGGCATTAGGCTCATGCCTGTAATCCCAGAACTTTGGGAGGTGAGAGGATCACTTGAACCCAGGAATCTGAGATCAGCCCAGACAACATAGTGAAACCTCGTATCTCCACCAAAAAAAAAAAAAAAAAAATCAGCCAAGGGTGGTGGCACATGCCTGTAGTCCCAGCTGCTTGGGAGGCTGAGGTGGAAGGATAGCCCAAACCCAGGAAGTCAAGGCTGAGGTAAGCCATGATCGTACCACTGCAGTCCATCCTGGATGTCAGAGTGAGACCTCAACTCAAAATAAACAAATAAATAAAATGTTTATGCAAAGGCAAAGGACCTATAATACCTAAAACAATTTTGACAAGAGTAGGAAGGAGCAACCACTTTACGTGATGCAAGGCTTACAATATCAAGACAGTGTGGTTTGGGCAGAGGATAGACACAGCAATTAATGGAGCAAAATAAAAAGGTCACAGATAGACAAACAGATATGCCCAAGTAATTTTTGTGTTATTAAAGTGAAATTTGCATCACCAAGTACTTACCAGTTTGGAATGAGCTAGTCAGTGGCATTCAGTACATTCAAAGGTGCAACAACCACCTTTACTTCCAAAACATTTTAATTACTCACAAATAAAATGTGCACTTCTCCCAGCCTCTGGCAGCCACCAACCTGCTTTCTGTCTTCATGGACGTACCTGTTCTAAGTAAGTATTCCATATACTTATTTAGTGATCGTAGAATACACGACCTTTTATGTCTGGCTGCTTACACTTAGTGTAATGTTTTTGAGGTTTCATGCTCAAAGTAGCATGTAACAGTACTTCATTCCTTTTGATGGTTGATTAATATTCCGTCATATGTATATACCATAATTTATTTATCCTTTCATCCACTGATAGACATTTGTGTTGTTTCTACCCTTTGACTGTTGTGAATAACGCTGTTATGAAATTCTTTTATAAGTATGGGTTGAACGCCTTTTAAATTTCTTTTGTGTCTTTATCTAGGAATGCAAATGTTTTCTACAGTGACATGAACCATTTTAAATCCCTGCCATTGGCCAGGCTCGGTGGCTTAGCCTGTAATCCCAGCACTTTGGGAGGCCAAGGCAAGTGGATTTCCTGAGGCTGTAGGTTTGAGACCCACCCGGGTAACTTGGCGATACCTCATCTCTACAATAAATCAAAAACTAGCCGGGCGTGTTAGCACACGTCTGTAATTCCGGCTACTTGGAAGGCTGAGGTGGAAGGATCACTGGAGCCCAGCAGGTCTAGGCTGTGGCAGCCAGGAGTGTGCCTCTGCACTCCAGTCTGGGCGACAGAGTGAAACTCCAACTCAAAAAATAAAAATAAATATAAAAACAAACAAACGAATAAACAAATAAATAAATCCCTGCCATCAAGGTGTAGGGGTTTCAATTTAACACTTCCTTGCCAACAATTATTGTTTTCCATTTTGAGTTAATTATTTTATTCATGTTGTGAGATAGGAGTCCAGTTTCACTTTGTTAATTCATGTTTTGGAGTTCTGTTTTTATGTATATACTTATAATGATTATACTGTCTTAATGGATTAACTTTTTATCAATATATAATGTTCTTCATTGTGTCCTGTAATAATTTTACCTTAAAGTCTATTTTGTGTGATATTATTAAAGATACTATAGCTTTCTTTTGGTAGTACTTGCATGGAATATCATGTTTCATCCTTTTATTTATTTTATTTTACTTATTTATTTTTTGTCCCACTATCACACCTCCCAATTCAGGTCACTGAAACCCAGGATGGGTCATTTCTATGGAAATTCAATGTGACCTTCTTTGAATTTACCAGAAAAGATGTTAAAATGAGAATTAAAAAAATTTTTTTTAATTCTGAAGATGTGGGGCACAGTTCAGGGTTAGGTATACAAAGGTTCATTATGCAGGTACACTTGTTGATGAGGTGTGCTCCCCCCTCCCCTGGCGGAGTCCCACTGATGCCAATTCTGCCTCCTTCCCCACCCCTCCGGCAGTTTCCCACTACTGCCAATCCTTTTCTTACAGTATTACAATAATTGTTCAAGATCTGCTTATAAGTGAGAACATGTGATACTCATCATCCTTTTATTTTCAATCTGTTTGTTTCTTTTGGTCTAAAATGAATCTTTTGTATAAAGCACATAGATGGATTATGTATTTTAAATTCAATCTGCCAATCTCTGTCTCTTAATTGGAGAATTTAATCCATTTACAGTAATATAATTATTGGTAAACAGAGACTTCTGGCTATTTTTCTATATTCTTTATGTATTTTTAGTTTCTCAACTCCTCTTCCCTTGGTGCCTTCTTTTGTATTTAATCAGTTTTTTTTTTAGTGTGCTGTTTTGATTTCATCCTTGTGTCCTTTTCTAGGAATTAGAATTTAAATCTTCAATTTATAATAATCAAGTTTTAATTAATACCAATCTAACTTTGTTAGATTGCTCCTGTACAGCTCTGTCTCCTTCCATCATGTTATAGTCACAAATTACATAATTTTGCTTTGTGTACCCGTTAACAAAGATTTATAATTATTGTTTATTCATTTATTTTGAAATATAAAGAGAAAATAAGAAACTGACCCCAAATATTATATTTTATGTTTATATATGCAGTTACCTTTACCAGTGTATCTTGTATGGCCTGCAGTTACTATTTAGTGTCTTTTCATTTCAGCCTCAAAGACTCTCTTTAGCATTTCTTGTAGGGCAGGTATACTAGTGATGACTCCCTCAGCTTTTCCTATCTGGGAATGCTTAGATTTCATCTTCATTTTTGGAGGATGGTTTTTGCTGAATGTGGAATTCTTGTATGACCGTTTTTTTATTTTTGCATTTTACATTTGTCATCCTACTCTCTTCTGGGTTTCATGATTTTCACTGAGAAATTGGCTTTCAACTTTGTTGAGATCCCTCGTATGTGATACTTCCTCTCTCTTGCTGCTTTCAACATTCTTGCTTTGTCTTTTCTTTTGACAACTTGACTGTAATGTGTGTCAACTTAGACCTCTGATTTTATCTTACTTGGAATTTGTTGAGGTTCTTGGGTACATGTACATTTGTGTTTTATTTTCAGGGAGATTTTGGCCATTATTTTTGAAAATATTCTTTCTTTCCCTTTCTTTGTATGTTTTCTGTTATGCGTATGTTGGTGTGCTTGATAAAGGTCTCCTAGACTTTGTTCATTTTTTCCTTTCTGCTTCACAAACTAGATTATATTAATTAACTTATTTTCTACCTGTTTATACATACATTTTAGTTATTATACTTTTTTTTTTTTTTTTTTTTTTTTTGTTTGGGGAAATTCGTTATTTTTCATTTAAAATTTTTTTTTTTTTTATTATTTTATTTTATTTTATTATGTTATTGTGGGGTACAGTTAGGGGTTAGGCATACAAAAATATTTCCTTCAGGTACCCTTGTTGATAAGAGGTGTCTCCCCATCCTCAGATAGATACCCA
This sequence comes from Tarsius wallacei, assembly GCA_963574415.1. Lineage (NCBI taxonomy): Eukaryota > Metazoa > Chordata > Mammalia > Primates > Tarsiidae > Tarsius > Tarsius wallacei. Next base: position 15,130 of record CAUYQG010295097.1, on the reverse strand, counting down.
CCACCATTAATCCCATCCCCCTCACCCTCCCCCCCCGCCCCCAGTTTCCCACCACAGTCAGACATTGTCTTGTGGTAATACGTTGGATGATCAAGGTCTACTATATGAGTGAGAACATGTGATACTTAGTTTTTTGTTTTTGTGAGAGGTCACTCAGTATTATGGAAAAATTAGATTATTTGCTGGGCTCGGTGGCTCAGCCTGTGATCCCAGAGCTTTGGGAGGCCGAGGTTAGTGGATTGCCTGAGCCTGCGGGTTCGAGACCCGCCTGGGCAACTTGGCAAGACCTCATCTCTACAATAAATCAAAAATTAGACAGGTGTGGTAGCGTGCGCATCGCCGGAGCCCAGCAGGTCGAGGCTGCAGTGGCCGGGAGCAGCCACTGCACTCCAGTCTGAGTGACAGAGTGAGACTCCAACTCAAAAATAAAAATAAAATAAAATAAAATAAAATTAGATTATTTGTTTATAATTCAATTGTTTTTGTTTCTTATATATTCTGCATATCAACCTCTTATCAGATGCATAGTGTGCAAATAGTTTTTCCCATTCCCATTCTATAGGTCATCTCTTCATTCTGTTGATTGTTTCCTTTGTTGTGCAGAAGAATTTTAGTTTGATGTAATTCCATTTGTCTATTTTTGTTTTTGTTGCCTGTGCTTTTGAGGTCTTATCCAAAACATCTTTGCCCACACCAATGTTATTAAGCATTTTCTGTATGCTTTTTTCCAGTAGTTTTTATCATTTTGGGTTTCACAGTTAAGTCTTTACCACATTTTGACTTGATTTTTGTATATGATTAAAGATAAGATTCAAGTCTCATTCTTATACATGTGGATATCCTTTTCTTAGTACAATTTATTGAAGAGACTGTCCTTTCCCCAATATGTGTTTTTGGCATCTTTGTAAAAAAAATCAGTTGACTAATTTTAAGTGTGTGGGTTTATTTCTGGGTTCCTTGTTCTGTTTCATTGGTCTATGTGTCTATTTTTTTCACGCCAGTATCATGCTGTTATGGTTAATATAGCTTTGTAGTGTATTTAAAGTTCAGGTAGTGTGATGCTACTAGCTTTGTTCTTCTTGCTCAAAGTTACTTTGGCTATTTGGGTTCTTTTAAAGTTTCATATAAATCTTGGAATTATTTTTTCTTTGTGAAGGATGTCATTGGTATCTTGACAGGAATTGCATTGAATCTGCAGATCATTTTGGGAAGTATAAACATTTTTAACAATATTACTTTTTTCAAGTTCATAAGCATGGAATATTTTTCCATTTATTGTGTCCCATTTAATTACTTCCATTAGTGTTTTATAGTCTTTATTGTGAAGATCTTTCATCTTTTTTGTTAAATTTATCCTAGATATCTTTTTTTGTGGTATCTATTGTAAATAGGATTTCTTTCTTGATTTCTTTTTCAGATAGTTTGCTTTTGGTATATAGAAACATTTCTGATTTTTATATGTTGATTTCGTATACTGCAACTTTACTAAATTTGTTTATTGATTATGACAGGTTTTTTGTGAAGTCTTTAGGGTTTTCCATATATAAAACCATGCCATCTATAAATGGGGATAATTTGACTTTGTTCTTTCTAATTTGGGTGTCTTTTATTTATTTCTTTTCCTTAATTTATCTGGCTAGGACTTTCAGTTTTATGTTGAATAAAAGTGCTGAAAGTAAGCATTTTTATGTTTTTCTAGATCGTGAAGAAAAATAATTTAACCTTTCTTTACTTGTATGGTGTTAGCTGTGTGTTTGTCATAGATAGCCCTTACTGTTTTGAGTTACCCACCTTCTATACCTAGTTTGCTGAGAGTTTTTATCATAAAGAAATGTTGAATTTTTTCTATGTTTTTTTCTAGGATTTTTATGGATTCAGGTCTGATATTTAAGTCATTCATCTATCTTGACTTAATTTTTGTGTATAGTAGAGAAAGGAATCAAGTTTCATTTTTCTGCTTGTGGCTATCCGATTTTCCCAGCACCATTTGTTGAATAGAATGTCCTTTTCCCAGTGTGAGTTTTTGTCTGCTTTGTTGAAACTCAGAATTTTACCAAATGGCTTTTCTTTGTCATATGGCTTTTGGCCTTGATTCTGTTAATGTGCTACATTGTGTTTATTAACTTATGTGTTTTGAACTATCCTTGCATTCCTGGAATGAATCCTACCTGTTAATGATGAATGATTTTTTAAAAATGTACTATTGAATTTAGTTGCTAGTATTTTGTTGAGAATTTTTGCAACTATGCTTATCAGGGATATTGCCCTGGAGTGTGTGTGTGTGTGTGTGTGTGTGTGTGTGTGTGTGTGTGTGTCTGGTTTTGGTATCAGGGTAATACTGGCTTTATAGGATCAGTTTGGAAGAACTTCCTCCTCTTCAATTTCTAAAATACTATGGTTTGCATAAATATGTTACGATAACTGGAGTTTAAAAGGAGTGGCTATTTAATTAATTAATATATAACCATAAAAACTATTATATATAAGCATGACTCTATGCTACTTTAACAATTGAAGGAGTTAAATAAAATTTTGGAACTACATAGAAATAATTCAGTTTAAGTTTAATGTTTAGGTTTGGTCCCAGAACAATTTAACCTCACAGAGAACACATATCTTTGCATCTTATTCCTAAACCATAAAAGTTAATTTAATCAGTTCCATGCATGTTTTATAAAGCCCACAGTTTTGTGACACAAGATCACACTGATCCAGAGCTTTTTAGTAGTCTAGTTTTTTAACCACATTAATGCAGCCACATAATTAAATGAATCATTTCATTATTTCCTTACAACATCCAAAAATTTAGTAGGAAATAACAAATGTTCCTTCTTTCACAGATTGGCATTTAAGTAGTAAAAATAGGATTAAGTCATTTGAGTTTTTTTCTGTTATTTCTTTCTTCCAAGTGGAAAAAAAAAAGACACTCAGCCCATTAACTCACTGAGCAATTGACTTATTTCTCCTGATAGCTAAGTTTTAGATGAGTTGAGAAAGGAAAGATGAAATTACAGATTGAAAAATACCAAAGAATGGGAAATGTTTGGATTTGTTAATAAAAGCAGTTTTTGTTAGGCCATTTATGTTTTCTGCTAAAATTGAAATATGGCTGCATTTACTTGTGTGATTCCCTCTGGATAACTCTTAAGGGATTGTGCGTAATGAGGTTAACGGGTAATATTTAAAACTATAGCAGATGGGAAAGTGATTTTCGACTTCTTCAGTTCTTTATAAAGTTGGAAGAACAAGACCCTGGAGATCTCATTATAATAATTACTAAAATGAAGCTACTGATAGCAATAATCTTGTGTTCTTCATGTCCACAGGGATCCTGCTCTTGAAAGAGTAGCACTAATTAACATGTTTTTCTTGTACTGCATGCAGCTATTAAAAAGTTTCAAAAGAGTTTCACTGTAATTCACAAAATGGAGCAACCTTTGGAGTTATCTGTCTTAGGGGATAAACAGTCAATTAAATACTGATTACAGTGGAGAGCAAAAGTAAGTTAGCTCCTGTCGCTGTTATCAGCAGCCCTGGTGATTTACCCAACAATATCATTCACATCATCAAATCACAAACTTTTTCAACAGAGCTGCAATAATCACCCTCTCACTTTCATATGACATTTTTTTAAAGCAGGAATTCAGTGAGAGTACCTAGGAGTGCTATTCTCCGTCAGTGACTTTTTGGTTCTATAATTATCTTTCAGGAATAATTCCAATAAAACATTTTAATACAGAATTACTTTGGGAATGCAATACATTTCAATTCATCAAACTTATTTTTAGGCACTATGAGACACCTGAGATATAAATCAATGTTATGTACCTGTCCTCAGGAAACTCACAATCCAGAGAAAGGTAAGAATGAGGGAGTTATGCCTTTGTGTCAAAGTTACTATCTATCCAAGACAGAAGAGGATAAACACGGGATTATTGATTCTATTGTGTTTGTTAACTGCTCATTATTTTTCCACTCTATAATATTTTCACTTCCCTTTAAGTATTGTGTTTCTTGCTGTATTACTAATGCCTAGCAAAGTGTTAGCATGTAGCAGTTACTCAATAAATATTTGTTGATTATCAGTTATTATGTAATGTGGCAGTAAATATAACATATGTTGAAGATTTGCTTCTTTTACAATGAATATTTTGCAAAAAAAAGTAAAAAAGATATAGACAGGTAATTTTTTATGGAGTAGATTCTAAGGGCAAATGATTATATACTGACTTTTGTATTGACAATAAGATGGTGACTATGCTTTATTTCTTCTACATGCATCACCATTTACTGTAAGTAAATATTGATTAGTTTACTGACCAGTATGTATATATAGCTTAATAGTAAATAAAAAGAATAAATATAAGTGTAAACAAGTGATATATAGTAAAATGGAAGATTCACATATACAGTGTCCCAGAAATCCTAAACCTGTAGAAATACATATACCCAAGAGATAGATAAAAAGAATATTGATAATAGCTTTATTTGTAATAGTTGAAAATTGGAAATCACTTAAATGAGTGTCAGTTGGAGACGTCATTAATACATTGTGGCCCACTCATATAAAGGAATATACACTGTATGGAAAATGTTTCAAAATGGATGAATCTCACATGACTTTAAATGACATTAAATGAAAAGTGAAGAAAGTTTTACATTGGCTGGAGTGATTGGGCAAGGAGTTATAAACTATGTTAGCAGTTCAAACTTTACAGTAATTGCAATGGAGCTTTTCGGATAGTGGTAAGTTACTGCTACGGTTTAAGCTGGCATATGCCATAAATAGACTTGCATTTTAGTGTGAGCATTTTCACTGTACTGTAGGAATTTGAAGGGGGGCAAGGCTGGAGGTCAAGAGAGAAATTAGGACATTGTTGCAGTAACATAGGTGAGAGATAGAAGTGGAAAGTAATAATAAATTCAAGAAATACAGAGATATTGAGGGGGAAAATTTAAAAATTAACAAAGTTATTTATTAGATACAAACAATGGAGAAAAAGATGATGTCGTGGGCGATGCTTGAACTTATAGTTTGGGAAACGGAGTCCTCTCCTTGATCTCGATTTTAAGCATCTGTCTTTGAAGCAACACCTCTTATTTTTCAAGATGAGTTCTTTTTAACCCTGGACTTTAATTATCCTTCAGCCCCTCAGTCCATTGAGTAGACCACTTTTTTTCTTACTTGCCTCATTTCTATCCTTTTATTTCTTTCTTAACCAAAATTTGCAGTATCACAACTTTGGGTAATTGAAACTTTCCACCAATCCCATGCTTCTCCTAATGCAGTTTAACAAGATTGGAGAAAATCTTACAACCCTTCTCATGGTCGCATTTCAAACCTACAACCACACACATGCTTCAAGTAAACCCTCAATGCTGCCAGGCAATGGTATGCTTTCTTAGTCCTTTTGCTTTTTTCACTCTCACGGATGACTATTTTATACCTTCTTTTTCTTCCTCAAGTCACTAACACCTCTTCTTTCACTCTTAACTGATGAACTTCATGGCTAATTTTATTGAGAAATTTGAGGTAATCAGAAGAGAACGTTCCAGACTCCCACTTCTACCTCTACCTCCTGCTGACATCATCACCCATATGCTCTGACTTCCTGCCTATTGTCGCAGATGAACCACTCATCCTCTTAACAAAGGCCAGTTCTGCCACCTGCTCATTACATCCCATTCTACCTCATCTATTCATGGGAGTAATCCAGAAATTTTCCCATTTTCTACTACATTTTCAGGTTCTCACTTTTTACTGGATAAATTCCAGGGGAAACAAATGTGCCATTAATTCTAACACCTCAGGAAAAAAAGCTTGTTTGACCCCACTTTCCCCACCAGGTACATTTCTAATAATTAATTCCTCTTCACAGAAAAGTTTCTCCAATAAATTATATTTCTCCCATTTTCTTTAAACCCCCCTAGTCTGGCATTTGATCCCACCACTGTACAGAAACAGCTTTTGTCAATGTCATAATTTGCAAAATACAACAATCAATTTTTAATTCTTATCTTACTCGATCTACTAAAAGCATTTAACACAATTAGCCACTCTCTCCTCCTTATTAGATTTTCTTCACTTGACTATTCTCATCAATGAATACTAGGTGTTTGCATATGTGTGCGTGAGTGTATGTAGGGGGGTTGTCTTTCACTTCATAGGTCTCTAGATCATGGGGATCCCAAGAGACTAATGCACATTACCTGAAGTTCCTAGACTGCTAGCTGGTTGCCAGGAATGATTGGGACTATGGAGACATCTCTCTGCTGAAGGGGCTGAGCATATTTTTGCATGTGTGCAAGAAGGAAAATAAGTATTTGGTGGCTATAAGATTGGACTACAGCCATTCTAAGTACTGTCTTTCAAGTATTTCCACTTTTCATATCTTGTGTGTATACTAAGGTTGCATTTGCTTGTTCTCTTAAATTTAAGTAAGATCATGTGACTTGATTTGGTTAAGGAAATATGAGCAGAAATATCATTTGTCACTTCCATTCAGGAGCTTTCAAACCCAGGGGATAGGTTGCTACTGCTATGGTAATCATGAAAGCATAAGTCAACATGAAATCTTTGCTATGTTTTGTGCCTGAGCAACTTTGACAGAGCTCTCATAAACACTCTCAGTGGAGACATAGTACTGGAGAGAAGTAAGCTTTTGTTGTGGTAAGCCACTGGGATTTTGAGTTTGTTTGTTATCATGACACAACATAGGCTGCCTTGACCAAAACATCCCATCCTGGTCTTGTTCTTTTTCCTCCAAGAGTAAGTCATGCTTGAACCTTAAGATTTCACTACCTGTACCCTCTGCCTCTACATTCTTCCCTAGATGTACTCTTGGATAGCTCATAACTCCTTCAAAACTTTGCTCAAATCTCATCTTCTGAATGAAGCTTACCCTAAGCATGATATTTATTATTGAAACTTTCCCCTCAGCACTCCCAAATGTTTATGTTATGTATATGTTTTTTCATATAATAATTAACTTCTTATGTATATATTTTATTTATTATATTTACTATTTATTTTATCTGTCTTCTGGTAGAATGTAAGTGCATGAAGAGCAGGGACTTTTGTCTATTTTGTTTACTGATATATTTCAAATTCCAGGACAGCTTATGAAATTTTATAAATAACCAATAAATATGCTAAATAAATTGAAAAACCCACAAGGTTATGCAAATTAACTCATAAACATTATTTCAGTGTAAGCTAAGTAGAATTTGAGATTATGAAGCTCATCAAAGGTTAAAAAAATAGAGTAAGATGTTATATTTAGAGATATGTAATTAAGAAAAGAAATATGGTCTAAAGATATATGTATATGTTTATATATGTATGTGTGAGTGTATATATGTATACAGTCATGCATTGTGTAGTGATGGGAATATCTTCTGGGAAATACATCGTGAGGCAATTTCATAGTTGTGAAAATCATGGAGTGTACTTACATAAACCTGGATAGTATAGCCCACTACACATCTAGGCTGGATGTTATAACCTATTTCTTCTAGGTTACAAACCTGTACAGCATGTACTGAATATTGCAGGCAGTTGTAACACAGTGATAAATATTTGTATATTAAAACATACCTAAACATAGAAAAGTTACAGTAAAAATACAATATAAAAAATTTTTTTAAATGGTACACTTGTATAGGGCACTTACTATAATTGGAGCTTACAGGGTTGGAAGTTGCTCTGAGTGAGTCAGAGAGTGAATGATGGTTGAAGGCCTAGGATGTTACTATACAGTGTTGTTGACTTTCTAAACACTGTGTACTCAGGCTATACCAACTTTATTTTTTAAATGTTCTTCAAAAATAAATTAGCCTTAGCTTATTGTAACGTTTTTACTTTATAATTCTAATTTTTAAAAAACTTTTTTACTATTTTGTAGTAACACTTAACACTTAAAACACAAACACATTGTATGGATGTACAAAAATATTGTATTTTTTCTATCCTTATTCTATAAACATTTTTCTACTTTTAAATTTTTTATTTACATTTAACACTTTTTTGTTAAAAACTAAGACACAGACACACATTAGCATAGGGTCAGGATCATCAATATTACCATCTTCCAGCTCCACATCTTGTCCCACTGGAAGATCTTCATGCGCAGTAACACACATGGAGCTGCTGCCTTCTCTTATGATAACAATGCCTTCTTCTGAAATACCTTCTGAAAGACCTGCTGGAGGCTGTTTAAAGTTAATTAAAAAAAAAATCAGTATGACTACATGCTAAAATAATGACAAAAATATAGTATAGTAAATACATAAACCAGTAACATAGTTATTATTATTAAACTTTGTATACTGTCATAGTTGTATGTGCTAGACTTTTTAAAAAATTTTATTTTATTATAGAAATTTTGAGTACAAATAAGAATTAACTACACAAGTGAGCTGCATGCAGGTGAAGTTTGGGCCTGCAACTAGCCTTCACTTCCCTGGAATAGAACCATGTACCCTTTGTGTTGTTACATACCCCTCTTCCTTTTCCTCCTCCCCTGGCAGTGCCCAATGACTGCTGGTCCCTCCCATGTGCTAATGTGATTAATGTTCAAGTTACAATTATGAGTGACAACATGCAATGTTCAGTTCTTTGTTTCTGTGATAGATCTGTATGTGCTAGACTTTTATATAACTGGCAGTGCAGTGAGCTTGTTTACATCAGCACCTCCATAACATATGACTAATGCATTGCACTATGATATGATGTTTATGATGTTAGGTGATAGGAATTTTTTGGCTCCATTATAATCTGATGGTTCCACTGTCATATGTTCAGTACATCCTTGACTGAAATATCATTATGTGGCACATGACTGTAATCTCCTCTGTCAACTGGCTTTTTCATGACTGCTGCCATCAACAGCATCAACATCACCATCTCTACTCTTTACATACAGTTCTATTTTCTTGAAGTTACATACATGTATTTAATTTATTGCTATAGTAACTACAGTTAATAAATATTGAGAAAAATGCTTATCTGGTGTTATTAGAGCAAGTAGATATAGTAGTTAAAAGACAAACATACTATCTGGCTTAATGAAGTTTACAGAAAAGAAATAGAAGATATATTTGTCTTTTTGTTTAGTTCAATTATATGATAATTAAGTTTCCTAAATTAGTTAATATTTTATAAGTCTACATGATTTCTGCTTACAAGACAATATCTTCCAGTGACTATCACTTAGTATAAAATTATGTATAGTTGATCTCTCTGGAACAGATAGATGGAGCACAGCCTTAAGTGTGTGAATTGCAGAATGAGTATTTTTGTGGAGTGGAGGAAGAGTATAGAGGACAGACCAAATATCCTGGTGGCACCATGAATACATGAGCAGCAAGACTTACTGGAGAGAATGCAGACCCTGGGCACTTGCCAGCATATTGAGGAAAATTGGGAAAGAAAAGAGTAGGAAATTGCAAACTCAGTTTACAGAGCCAAGACCTCAAATTGCATTTCTTTCAAAAAGAACATAAACTAAAGTATTATTATTGGAATATTGATCTACTGCACAGATAAACTGGGAAGAATAATAGGTGTTGAAGAAGTTAAGTCATAAGAAAATGATTGGTTTTATTTCAGGTGATGAACTGAACACTCCATCTCTATTTTCATGCTATAATCCTAACAATGAGAGGAAAAAGAATATCATATATATAATATATCATATATATATAATATCTTTGGAGATGGTCCAAAGAACAATGATAGTAACAATGAAATCATTCATTCATTCACATACATACATTCTATGCATGTATGTATAAATGTATATATACAATAGATACACACACAAACACAAACATACCCTCTACACACTGACACTTAAGACTATTGTTATGAAAATAATTACTTTCTTCCCCCTCCTAATATAGGTAGAATACATTTCCCATTACATTGATGTTAGTCTTGATTATATGACTTGTTTTGACCAATGGAATGCTGCAGATATGACACAAGTAGAAGTCTTAAATATATTTGTATGGCTTGGTTTTCTTTAGTCTTCTAGTGATCTGTAATAAGAAGAACATTCACCATGCCCATGAGTATGAAAAAATAATGTTAAATTACTTAGTCTTGGTGTGTTTGGTTACACATTTTGATTCTGGCAATAGCTGACGAATGCACAAACATGATAAAATTTCAGAACATTAAGACTAAAAAGAAAATCTTGAAAAATACATTCAAAAATTAAAAGATTACATTGCTATACATATGTACTAGAATACTAAACAATTAAGTAAAGTAATGATGGATGATGGGAGCCAGGTTATTTTTTTTTTTACCATTGGAATTGATGTTTACTGATAGGCAAAAGGAGGGGACTAGAATGCTCCATATGAAAATGAATTAGATCTGGAGTCATCAGTATGAACTCATGTTTAGTTTAATATAGAATCAGGTGGTTACATATGGAAAATTAATACATATATGAATAGACACAGGTTACTAAGCACACATATATCCCTTTGCTCTCTCTGCTGAGAAGTCCTTGAAGAAACAACACATCAGTAACAACAAGCACACTTAAGTACCCAGATCTTGGTCTCTAATATTATTTCCTAATGAAAAGAACCAGCCTTCTTGAAGAAATGACTGGTTTTAAGATTGGGGCAGAAATAAACAAGATGAAACTGAAGCATCTTGTAGTAACAGAAAGTAATGAGTATTTAAAACTAAGTTATGGAGTATATCGAAAGGACACAGGAGCCAACAAAGAGTTCCCAATGACCAAAGCTGGAACAACTTGAACAACGAAATAAACAAAACAGTGTTGGCTCATAGCCCAAAGTATAGCATAAATATCCATAAGTCAATACTGATATAAATGATTGACTACATAAATAATTGGAGGGAAAATAGACGAATTCCCATGCAGAAGAATCCTCACCTCTTAATTGATAACTTTTTTTTTTTGAGTTGGAGTCTCACTCTGTCACCTAGACTGGAGTGCAGTGGCCGCTCCCAGCCACTGCAGCCTCGACCTGCTGGGCTCCGGCGATCCTTCCACCTCAGCCTTCCAAGTAGCTGTAACTATAGGCATGCGCTACCATGTCTGGCTAATTTTTGATTTATTGTAGAGATGAGGTCTCGCCAAGTTGCTCAGGTGGGTCTCAAACCCGCGGGCTCAGGCAATTCACTCACCTCGGCCTCCCAAAGTGCTGGGATTACAGGCTGAGCCACCGAGCCCGGCTAACTGATGACTTCTTAATATAATTATTTCCTTCTGAAAAGTAAAATATGGAAGGGAAGAAAAAGAGTAACTTGACAGGTCCATGCCAGCTCGGGCACACCTCTGTTTCTTTTCTTTCTTCTTTCCCTAATAAGCTTTGTTTAAAAAAAAAAAAAAAAAAGAATAACTTGACAATGGAGCAAGCTGATAATTACTACCTCAGCTACATGATCAAGATCAACACCAACAGTGATAAATCATAATGATAATATATAACCTTGATACAATGTGATGTGATGAGAATAGCACTTTATCTCTGTGGGCTTCCTCTCAATAACCCATAACCTCAGTCTAATCATGAGCACAACATCGTATAAACTCAAATGGAGAAACGTTCCACAAAATACCTAACCAGTACTCCTCAAAACTGTCAAGGTTGTAAAAAACAAGGCCACTCTGAGAAACTGTCATGGTAAAGGAGAGCATAAGTAGCCATGATAATTAAATATAATATGGTATCCTGTATGGGATCTTTAAACAGAAATGGGAAATTGGATAAAAACTTAAAAATAGCTGAATAGAGTATAGACTTTAGTTAATAATAGCATATTAATATTGGTGTACTTATTATAACAAGTATACCAGACTGTCTTAGTTCATTCTTACTGCTATAGCAAAAATATCATAAATTGGATAGCTTATCAACAACAGAAATTTATTTCTCAGAGTTCTGAAGACTGGGAAGTCCAAGATCAAGGTACTGGCAGATTTGGTATCTGGTAAGAGGGCCCATTTCGTATATCATACCATCTTTTCACTGCTTCCTTACATGGCAGAAGGGGTGAAGGAGCTCCTGAGATTTTTTTTTATAAGGACACTAATTCCATTCTTGAAGTCTCCACCCTTATGACCTAATCATCTAACAAAGGCCCAAACTCAATACCCTCATATTGGAAATTAGGATTTCAACATGTAAATTTTGGAGAGACATACATTCAGTTTATAGCACAAATTAATATAAGTTAATAATAATAATAAAGAAAGCTGGTTGTAGGGTATATGAGAACCTTCTGTGCTACCTTCACAGTTTTTTTTGTAAATATAAAACTGCTCTGAAGTAAAAAGTTTAAAATAACAAAAAATAAAGCAAATACAAAATTATGTAAAACATATTAAAATTATAATGGCATTACATTTCTGCATTAGTTTAGGTCCTCTGGGAAGCATATACCATGAGGTGATTAAACACGCAAGACATTTACTGGGGGACATATCTGTGAAGGAAAATTAGGAGGGAGTTACATGGAGGCTAGAAAAGCCATCAGACTGCTTTTGAAGGTCCTACTCCAGAGAAGAAAGGGAAAGAAAAAGACTGGGTGGAAAATGCCTTAGACTTCAGAGCAGTTCTAAAAAATTTTGGCTAGGTCAGGGTGAAGTCCTTGAACATACTTGAGCAACATGAACTAAGTTGCCAATTTAAGTAATTCGTGACTTCCAGGGACAGGACTGCCTTAATATCTCTGCCACACTTAGTCATAGACTGAGGGAAGCCCATGGGAAGCAAGACCTTGGCATGTACACGGTGATGGTTTTCAGAGTTCAGCTGTTGGGCTGTCAGTCAATTACACTTCTTCAGTCAGAGGTCTAGGAGGCACAATTTCCTGGTCAACCCAGTTCATTCCACCGTCCTCATAGATATTTTCCTTCATACATGTTTGGAAGTAAATCCTCCATGGTGATTCTGGACTTCAGATCAAGGGCTACATGTTATGAACCTGAGATCTTATTAATTTGGTCTAGTTAAGGTACTGTATTCAGCACAACAACTGTGATTAGGGCTACCACTTCATTAAGCCTACAGTAGACTACAGTAATTCTTCAAGATCTATCTAGGTTCTGAAGGAGTCAGACTGGTGAAATAAATGGAGATGATAGAGACCATAATTTCTGTATCCTTTAGGTCTTTAATGGCAGTGCTGATCTCTGCCATTTCCCCTCAGATGCAATATTGTGTTTGACTCAACATCTAGGCCAACAGATTAGGGAGTGAGTTGGTATTAATAATTTCAAAGGTGTCTACTTGGTCTTCTGACTAGGATTAACCCTTACCCTACAGGCAAGGACTCAGTTTGGGGGTTACTCTAAATATCAAGTACATAAACTCCAATTATGCACTTGAGAACTGAAAAGATGACCACCAGGACAAACTGTGGTCCCATTAGGCTTATGGTGAGCTAAACTTCAGCTGGGACTCAATTTGTTACCTTGTTCCCTTAGTCCAGCATTCCAACAAGTATAGGGGGAGTGTGAGTGATGATGCTTTGAGACTCCAGGTATTAATGTCAACACAAACTCTAGATATTCTCTTTTCCCCTTGTACAGATATCCAAGTAGATGTCTGTGGATCCCATCGGAGAATAATTATGAAACCATCACAGTGCCAGAGTGTTGCATAATTCTTTGTAGGTGGATGGCAAGAAGACATTAGATGTGCAAGACACTTATTTGGTAAATGACTTGTGAGAGAAAATGGAGAGGATCTTACTTCTGGCATTCACTAAATTGCTGTAAGCCGTTGACTATTTTTCAGAATTCTTGTAAGATTGATTGTGACAGTATTTGCCAAGTTTTACAGTGTTGTTTCTAGGGAGGGATCTACTGAAATCACTCTTGTTCTTCCTGAAATCACTCTAGCACATAGCCTTTAGGGATTGGTGTTTTTCACTCAATTTAATATTCTTTTTTTTTCATTTATTTTTAAAGATGCGGGTACAATTCAGGATTAGGCATATGAATGTTCATTATACAGGTACCCTTGTTGATGAGGTGTACCCCTCCCTTCCCCGGCAATTTCTCTCAACTGCCAATCTCATGTCCCCTCCCCCCTGGCAGTTTTCCACTACTGCCAATCCCTTTCTTATAGTATTATGACAATCGTTCAAGATCTGATTATGAGTGAGAACATATGGTACTCTGTTCTTTGTTTCTGTGATAGATCACTAAGTATGATAAATTCTAAATCCATCCAAGTTGCTGCGAAGTACATATGTTTGTCCTTCTTATGGCTGTATAATATTCCATTGTGTCTATGTACCACATTTTTTAAGTCCAGTACAACTTTGATGGGCAGCATGGTTGGTTCCATGTTTTTGCTATTGTGAATAGAGCTGCAACAAACATGCATGTGCAGTTATCTTTTTGGTAGAATGACTTGAGTTCCTCCGGGTATATTCCTAATAGGGGGATTGCTGGGTCATATGGAAGGTCAATTTCTAGTTCTTCCAGAAATTGCCTCCCAGTCTTCCACAGAGGTTGAACTAGTGTATATTCCCACCAGCAGTGCCGAAGTGTTCCAATTTCCCCACATGCTCGCCAGCATCTGTTTGTTTTTTTTTTTTTTTTCTTAGTGATGGCCATTCTTACTGGGGTTAGGTGGTATCTCAATGTGGTTTTGATTTGCATTTCTGTGATGATTAGTGAGGCTGAGGACTTTTTCATGTGTCTGTTGGCTGCCTTCTTTTGAGATGTGTCTATTCATGTCTTTTGCCCACTTTTTAGTGGGGCTGGTTTTTTTTCCTTTCAGCATGTTTGAGTTCCTTGTAGATCCTAGATGTTAGGACTTTGTCAGATATACAGTTGACAAATATTTTTTCCCATTCTTTGGGCTATCTCCCCACTCTCTTGTTGGTTTCTTTTGCTTTGCAGAAGTTTGTCAGTTTGATGAGGTGCCACTTGTCTATCTTATCTCTTATGGTATGGGCTCTTGGGGTTTTGATCAGGAACTGGTTGCCAGTTCCAATTTCCATAAGGGTGTCTCCTGAATTTTCTAAGATCCTTATAGTTTGAGGTTTTATGTTTAGGTCTTTGATCCATTTAGAGTTAATTTTTGTGTATGGTGATAGGTAGGGGTCCTGTTCCAAACTTCTGCA
>CAUYQG010295090.1:0-10805 GCA_963574415.1 Tarsius wallacei | reverse complement strand
TTTTTTTTTTTTTTGAGTTGAAGTCTCACTCTGTCGCCCAGACTGGAGTGCAGTGGCCGCTCCCGGCCACCGCAGCCTTGACCTGCTGGGCTCCGGCGATCCTTCCGCCTCAGCCTTCCAAGTAGCTGGAACTACAGGCGCATGCTACCACGCCCGGCTGATTTTTTTTAAAATTTTTATTGTAGAGATGAGGTCTCGCTTGCCCAGGCGGGTCTCGAACCCGCGGGCTCAGGCAATGCACTCACCTCAGCCTCCCAAAGGCGCGGGATTACAGGCTGAGCCACCGAGCCCGGCTCAGTTGATCTTTCTAAGCACACAAACTTTCTGGAGATTTGTAAATGTCTAGACAATTAATTGAATTTTTTCCCTTTTCATACCTCTATATGGTACCAAGTAGTTACTGTTGTGAAAATTTTTAGTCACTTTAAAGAGATGCTTCTAGTGCTAAGATGCTAAAAAAAAAAGAAAAAAAAAATTATTCCGAGTCATTCAAATCACTTCCTTCATGTTGACTCTCCAGAGGTTTTCAGTTACATGATATTCATGTAATGAGACAGTTTGAATGCACAGGCATGTTTCAATGCTTTGATTCTCTTTGACAGTCACTGTGGGAATCTTTTCAAGAAGTTTTTTTATTTAAGGAGGATTCTCCGCTTTTTCATTTAAACTTGAAGTCCTTTGGTTAAAATCTGGTAAGCTCTTGTGTGCACAGGGAAATGAATGATATAGATTGATAATCCTGTTCCGAACATTCTACCAAGGAGAACAAAATAATACCTACTTTACTCAAAGAGTGAAGGGAAGTGTAATGGGCACACTGTGTTTAAGTAGGATTTATAAGTGTTCTAAAATTCCAGTGTACTTCAAACTCAATAACTTACTCTTATTTTCTTTTTGAATTCACTTAAAGCTGTTAAGTGGGTCCAAGTGCAGAATGCTTTTTACTTACTTGAAATTTGTCTTCTATTTGCTAATACTTGGGTCAGCAGCACAATTTGCCTTGAGTTTATTTGTGTGTTTGAAAAGTAGATCTGTAGTAACAAAATATATGCAAGATGATAGATATGCTAGTTAGTTTGATATATACACAACAATTTTTATTTGTCAATTATATCTTAATTTTTATCTATTTGTTTATTTTTAATTTTTTTTTTTGAGTTGGAGTCTCACTGTCGCCCAGACTGGAGTGCAGTGGCCACTTCTGGCCACCGCAGCCTCGACCTGCTGGGCTCCGGTGAACCTTCTGCCTCAGGCTTCCAAGTAGCTGGAACTACAGGTGTGCACTGCCACACCCGGCTAATTTTTTGATTTATTGTAGAGATGAGGTCTCGCCAAGTTGCCCAGGCGGGTCTCGAACCGGTGGGCTCAGGCAATCCACTCACCTCAGCCTCCCAAAGGAACGGGATTACAGGCTGAGCCACCGAGCCCGGCTATATCTTAATTTTTAAAAATAAATTTGCTCATTTGCTGGAAATGAATGAACAAATGTGCTTTATTAACATGTATTTATTCACATAAACTTACTGAATTCCTACTATGTGCCAGGCTTTATGCCAAATGCTAGAATGTGATGGTGAACAAGATAGACATGTGCCCACCCTCATGAACAATAATATTTAAACACAGAAGAACTAGAGTCAAAATATTTTCTATGTTTGGGGGGCATTTCTCTCCCTCCAAGCAATCTTCCCTGTCACACACACTTTGACAGATCCTAAATTTTCATTGCCTATTATAAGACAAACTTGTGTATATATAGTTTTGTGATGGGATATGGATGGAAAGCTGGTGTCAAACCACAGATTACATCTTAGAGATTATATGTTTTCACATGTTCCTGAGTTTTGATTGTGCAACTAGGAGCTGAAATATTTTCTCATAATTAAATTCAAATTCAAGTTCCCATATTTTTCTCTTCATTGACTAAAGAATAATTATACACAGGTATTAATTCCTCCCTTCCTCCTTTCCTTTTTGCTTATCATGCTAGCATGTTCGACCACTAATATCTTTTCCTTTTAAATGATTTAATTATTTTAAAGAGTTTTTTAGGGACGGGGTTAAATGATTCAACATGTAT
Source organism: Tarsius wallacei (assembly GCA_963574415.1). Taxonomy (NCBI): domain Eukaryota; kingdom Metazoa; phylum Chordata; class Mammalia; order Primates; family Tarsiidae; genus Tarsius; species Tarsius wallacei. The sequence continues at coordinate 8,725 of CAUYQG010295090.1, read as the reverse complement.
TTATCACACATATATGTTCATGTTTCCTCTCATTTTCTGGGGGAAAATGAAATGCCAACTAAAGCCTCTAACAGAAAACTCTTGTTTCAGTCACAAGTAGTTGATTTATTCCATTTCCCCCTCTTGTGGGCCCAAGAGACCTTTTTCTTCCTTCTCATTGACCCTCAGGAATGGTGTCTAGGTAAGTGCCAAGCCAAAGAAGCAAGAAATATTGAAATTCCTCTCTCCAGATGGTTTTTAGCACTGTGAAGAATAGCTTCTTGTTTAAGAAATGTGGTTTGATTTGTTAAGGTTACCCCCTTTTCCCCAGAGACTGCCATGTTTCAGTTATTTATACATGTTTAAAAGTATGTAAACAGCTTCTGCAAGTGCAGCATTCTGTAGTTATCCTTCATGTATCCAGAGAGCAGTTTGAAGCATATTCAGCTATTCAGCAGAGTCTCTATGTGACCAGGACAGATGCTGAAAACTCTGTGCTAAAGGTTATGCCCTTCACTTATGTGAGAGCCCTTCAAATCTCCCCAAACTCCCTATTGAGAAGGTGGGGCTAATTGGCTATGAGCTTTGCAGGCTTACAAAAATATTATTTTAACTTAAAACTAGAATGAACTCTTTCAACCATAAGAAAATAATATAATAGTTCTCCAGGTACTCACCACCCAGATTTAACAGATCGTAAGCCTTTTGGCAATGTAAAATTTTTTAAGCTAAAACTCAGAGCTGATGGGAATCAAGGGTAAGACAGGATGACGGAGGGGAGAAGTTGGAAGTCAGCCCCCTAATCTGAGCAAGAAACTAAAAGAAGAGATAGAAAAACTCTAATAGACCCAGGGACTCTCACACCATGATTGCCTGGGCCCATTTGGATCAGTGGCAAACACCTCTCCTGCTTCAGAAACCCCTACCAGCATCCTCTTCTAGTAACAGTCATCATTCGTGTTTTGTTGATGTCTCAAAATCATCAATAATAGATTAAATGTGTTCTACTCATGCTACTTCTGGAGAAGGAAAACTAGTGGGCAGCCAATTTGAAAAACCTTTGAATAAATGTAAAATGTTTACAAATCAAGGGGGTAGAGTTCAGTTTTATGGAAAATTTGACACATTCCTCTGTAATGTTGCATAGTATTAGGAAGAATTAAAAGTTTTCACTTGAAACACATTTGTCTTTGAATATTTAACAACTTTTTATTTATTTTTTATTCAATTTAAAAAAATTTTCAGCTTCTTTAGGGGATACAAATAGTTTTTGGTCTGGGCTTTAAGACTACTCACCATCCTGTTGGCAACACTTTTTTTGAAGTAAACTTTTTTTATTGAAGAACAACATACATGCAGAAAAGTACCTACATCAGAAGGGGTGTGTTTTTTTTTTAACATGAACACACCTGGGTACACAGATCAAGAAACAACATTCAGGGCCCTCCAGAATCCCCCTGCTAACCCTTGTAACTCCTTTCAGTCATGATAACTACTCTTGACTTTTAACCCATCAGAGGTTTGTTTTGATTTTGGAAAATTTTGATATAATATGATCCAGGTTGGGGAGAAAAACCTGTTATGGTTTATTGATAGTAATTTGCTTTACAAGCAAATACATCCCGAGTATTTCCTTTTCATATGTAGATGTTAAAGTTTACTCGTTTAAGATTCCTTCCCTCATGCTTAGTTGATATGATAGCAACAATGATAATAATAATAGCCATATTAATTTTAAAATAGTAATTGAGGTTAAGCAAACTACTTAACCTCTCTGCTCAGCTTCTTTCTATGTACAATAGTAATAATTGTATCTTTCTCACAAAATTGAGGTGAGAGTTAAAATGTATGGTACCAGCCAGGCTCAGTGGCTCAGCCTGTAATCCCGCGCTTTGGAAGGCTGAGGTGAGTGAATTGCCTGAGCCCGCGGGTTCGAGACCCGCCTGGGCAACTTGGCGAGACCTCATCTCTACAATAAATAAAAAAAATCAGCCGGGCTTGGTAGCGCGTGCCTGTAGTTCCAACTACTTGGAAGGTGGAAGCGGAAGGATCGCCAGAGCCCAGCAGGTCAAGGCTGTGGTGGCCGGGAGTGGCCACTGCACTCCAGTCTGGGCGACTGAGTGAGACTCCAACTCAAAAAAAAAAAAAAAAAAAAAAAGTATTGTACATAGAAAGGGCTTGAGGGTGTGTGTGTGTGTATGTGTGTGTGTATGTGTAATAAATGACAAGGAGAGGGGCAGATTTGTTATTAGGTCTTCATTTAGTGCATTATTATTATTAAGTCAGGATCCCTGGGCTCAGGGGATCCTTCCATCTCAGCCTTCTAAGTAGCTGGAACTACAGGAATGCACCATAACACTCAGTTAAATTTTTAAAACTTTTTTGTAGAGATGAGGTCTTGCTATGTTGCCTAGACAGGTCTCAAACTCCTGGGCTCAAACAATCCTCCCACCTTGGCCTCCCAAAGTGCTGGGATTACAGGTATGAGCCACTGTATCTGATCTAAAAAACCCTTTTTAAAGGTTTTTACTGAAGTTTAATCTACATGTAGAATGATAAATCTTCTCTCAGTGAACATCTATGAAACCAGCACCCAGATGGAGAAACAGAATATTAGCAGGAACCTTCAAAACCCCTTATGTGTCCTGTTCAGTTACTATACCCCTTCCTCACAAGGTCAACTACTATCCTCACTTTTCCAACTACAGAGATGAGTTTTGCCTGTTTTTATACTTCATATATGTTGAATCATATATATATATACTTGCTAATGTCTGGCTTCTTGGGTTTGACATTATAGATTGATCCATATTATTGAATGCTGTTCTAGTTAAAGATCATTTATTCTCTTCAATGTATATTATTCTATAATGTGAATTTATTTATTCATTTTATTGATGCTGGATGTTTGAGGAGTTTCCAGGTTTTGGCTGCTGATAATATTCTAGTAGGTGTCTTTTTTTTTTTTTTTGAGTTGGAGTCTAACTCTCTCGCCCAGGCTGGACGCCAGTGTCGACCTGCTGAGTGCCAGTGTCGACCTGCTGAGTGCCAGCGACCCTTCTGCCTCAGCCTTCCAAGTAGTGGGAACTACAGGTGCATGCTACCATGCCCTAATTTTTTATTTATTGTAGAGACGAGTTCTTGCCAAGTTGTCCAGGTGGGTCTCAAACCCGCAGGCTCAGGCAATCCACTTGCCTCGACCTCCCAAAGTGCAGGGATTACAGGCTGAGCCACCAAGCTGGCAGTAGGTGTCTTTTGATGAACATATGCACATATGTCTTTTTGGCATATACTGGGAAGTGAAATTGCTGGATCATAAGGTATGCATAACTTGAGCTTAAGTAGATACTGCCAGTTTTCCTAAATGTTTGTTCTCATTTGAATTCCCATCACAGTAGAACCTTAGAACTCTGATTGCCGTACATTCATTTCTTACTCAGTATTTTCCATTCAGATATGAAGTAGAGGTATTCTCATTTTATTTAAATTTGCAATTCTCTGATGACTAATGAATTTGACCCCTTTCTTATGTTTATTAGCGACTTGGATAAACTCCTTTGTGAAATAGCTATTTAAATTTTTTGCATGTTTTTCTATTCCTACTTTTCTTTTTCTTATCAAACCAAGACACTTTTATGGAGAAAAGGTTGTAAAATTAAGAATTTAGTTTTGGAGGTGATAAGTTTGAGATATTTGGTTGATGTCTCTATGGAGATGTCAAGAAGGCATTAATTATGTGGGTCTGGAGTTTAGAAGACAGTTCTAGCCTGGAGATATAAATATTGGAGTCCCTGCCATGTAGATAGCATTTCAGTGAAAGAGTGAATATCACCTACAGAAAGAGTGCCGAGGGATAAAAAGCCTAGGACTGAGTCTGAGGGGTGCCAAGATTCATTCACAAGTTGGGAGTGAAGGAAATGCCATCACAGGACCATCCTCCCCAGCCCCAGAAGGAGCCACTGAGAGGCAGGAGTAACATGGGGAAGAGGAAGAAGTAGAAGCCAAGGGAAAGGGATTGCACAAAAGACAGTATCCAGTGTGTTAAACCGTTTGTTTTGTGTTGACTAAAGGAAAACAACAACAACAAAATTTATCCCCTTTCATGCCTTCCTAGCCATCATCGTATACAGACTACCATGGACCTGGAAATGCAGCAAGCTCCTGATGAAATTAATCCACGCGGGCTTAAACACAGTTGCCGCTATTCTTGCAATTATCTCTCTGGTGGCCGTGTTTGATTTCCACAATACCAAGAACATCCCCAATATGTACAGTCTGCACAGCTGGGTTGGACTGGCAGCTGTAATATTCTATATCTTACAGGTCAGTATTTTGGTGTATTTTATAAACAAGGTATAAAAAGTCAAATAATTCAGAGACTGTACATGTTTTCTAAACATTCTTTTTAAATTTTTATTTTAGATTCGGGGGGTACATGTGTAGGTTTGTTCCATGGGTATATTGTGTGATGGCTGGGTTTGGGCTTCCGTTGAACCTGTCACTCAAATAGTGAAGATGGTATCCAGAAGGAGTTTTTCCACACTTGCCCTCTTCCCTCTCTCCCCTCTTTAGGAGTCCCCTGTGTCGGGTGTCCCCATTCTTATGACTGTGTGTTCCCAGTGTTTAGCTCTTACTTATAAGTGATATCTGGGTTTCTGCTTCTGCATTAATTTGCTAATAATAATGGCCTTGGGCTGCATCCACACTGCTGCAAAGGACATGATTTTGTTCTTTTTTATGGCTGCGTAGTACTCCATGGTGTATATGTACCTCATTTTCTTTACTCAATCCATCATTGATAAGTACCTACATTCGTTCCATGTCTTTGCTGTTGTGAAAAGTGCTGCAATAAACATATAGGTGCAGGTGTCTTGGGGGATTGCTAAATCAAATGGCAATTTTATTTTTAGAGAAGTCACCAAATTGCTTTTCACAGGGGTTGAACTAGCTTACATTCCCAACAGTTTATGAGTTTATGAGTATTTCCCTATTTCTGCAATCTTGCTAACATCTGTTGTTTTCTGACTTTTTAATAATAGCTATTCTGATCGGTGTAAGATGGCATCTCGTTGTGGTTTTGATATGCATTTCTCTGATGATTAGTGATGTTGAGCATTTTTTCATGTGTTTGTTGGCCATTTGTATGCTTTATTTTAAGAAAAGTCTTTTATTGTTCTTTGCCGACTCTTTTTTTGTGACTCAAGCTCTCACTCTGTCGCCCAGGCTGGAGTGCAGTGGCATGATTACAATGGGCACGGCACACAGCAGCCTTAACCTCCAGGGCTCAGACAATCCTTCTACCTCAGCATCCCAAGTAGCTGGGACTACAGGTGTGTGCCACCACGCCTGGCTGATTTTTAAATTTTTTTTATAGAGATGAGGTTTCACTATGTTGCCCAGGCTGGTCAAGAATGAGAAATATAATCATAGATATGAATAATATTTCAAAATTAGAACATATCACTAAATTTTAATATATGATTATGTATTTACAAATCTTAAATGAAAAAGGATTATGTTCTTGCCAAATATAAACTACCAACATTGATCCAAGAAGAATTTGAAAACCTAAACAGACCAAAAGCCGTAGAAGAAATCAGTAAAGCCATCTGAAATCTATCACATGCAAAAACCATTGGGTCCAAATTGTTTTATACCGTTAAGATTGTTTCCTTTAAGGAGCAAGTACCTTTTTTTTTTTTTTTTTGAGTCAGAGTCTCACTCTGTTGTCCAGGCTGGAGTGCAGTGGCATGCCCACAGCCACCGCACCCTCGACCTGCTGGGCTCAGGCGATCCTTCTGTCTCAGTCTTCCAAGGAACCACAGGCGTGCGCTATGACACCAGCTTATTTTTTGATTTATTGTAGAGACGAAGTCTCACCAAATTGCCCAAGCTGGTCTTGAACCCCTGAGCTCAGGCAATCTTCTCGCCTCGGCCTCCCAAAGGGAGGGATTACAGGATTCAGCCACCGTGCCTGGCCAAACAAGTACTTTAAGCTATTCCAGGACACTGGAAGAAAGCCAACTTCTCTTCGATGTGGCCCCATTGTGCATCATACACTTGCACATCTGCAGGTGGCAGCTCTGTTTATCAACAACTTTACCAACATACAACTGCAAACATCACATTAAAGATATTTTGAGTATTAAAGATATTTTCATTAAAATAACAAGACATTGATACTCACTACTATTGTCATTCAACTTTGTTTTAGGGGTTTTAGCTAATGTACAAGGTAATGAAAAAATCTGCATAAATAATAGATAATTTGTGACTTTTTTTCTTCTGTTTATAGATCTTATGATATTTGTCTAGAAATAATCCAAAAGATTATTAAAAGTAATGAGAGATCCCGCGTCTTGGGAGGCTGAGGTGAGTGGAAAGCCTGAGCCCGCAGGTTCGAGACCCGCCTGGGCAACTTGGCGAGACCTCATCTCTACAATAAATCAAAAAATTAGCCAGGGGTGGTAGCGCGCGCCTGTAGTTCCGGCTACTTGGAAGGCTGAGGCGGAAGGATCACCAGAGCCCAGCAGGTCGAGGCTGCAGTGGCCGGGAGCGGCCACTGCACTTCAGTCTGGGAGACAGAGTGAGACTCCAACTCAAAAAAAAAAAAAAAAAGTATGAATAAAAAAACTATAACAGGCTGGGCACAATGACTCATACCTGTAATCCCAGTACTTTAGGAGGCCAAGGTGAGAGGATTGCTTGAGACCAGAAGTTTGAGACTAGACTGGGCAACATAGCAAGACCTCATCCCTACATTTTTTTTTTTAATTAGCTAGGTGTGGTGGTACATACCTGTAGTCCCAGCTACTCTGAAGGCTGAGGTGGAAGGGTCTCCTGAGCCCAAGAGGTAGAGGCTGTGGTGAGCCACAAACAAGCCACTGCATTCCATCCTGGGCAACAGAGTGAGATTCTTGACTCAAAAACATAACAAAAGAAACTATAACATACCAAGAAATAAATTGAACAATGAAAGTATAAGATCTAGATGTCGAATATGGACAATACCATAAAATCTTATTGGAAAACAAAATACATGATATGATTGGAGAGATTCTATGTTACTGAAAGAGAACAATTAATGTAGAAATACCTTTCCCTCTTCAACTAAGATTTATGTTTAATGTAATTTGAATTTTAAATGCAGTGGGAGTCTTAAACTTTATGCAGAAGAACAAATGTCCAAACATAACCGAGAAAATTTTGAAAAAGAAGTGAAGGGAGACCTGCTTTATTTAAAACAAGTTATAAACACAGAAACAAATAAATATATTCATGGAAAGAATAGAGCATACAGAAACGGTCCAAGTGTGTATGATAACTTTTTCTATGACATAATGATATTTTAATTTAGTGCGGAAAATGCTTATTTAATAAATGCTCTCCATTTGGGTGAAAACATAACAAAATGACTTGGTATGTCACACAACAGAAAAAAAAAGAGTTCAGATAAATTAAAGATCTAATATAAAAAACAAAGCCAATAAAAAGAGAGAAAGAAGCCAGGCGTGATGGCACATTCCTGTCATCCCAGCTATAATATTTGGGAGGCTGAGTTGGGAGGATTACTTGAGTCCTGGAATTTGAGACCAGCCTGGGCAACATAGCGAGACCTTGTCTTATAACATATAAAAAAGCAAAGGAAAGTTAGGAAATATAGTATATAATCTGAGGTGGGGTAGGGGGCATAAGGTTAACAAGAAATCTGAAAGCCAGAAAATGGAAAAGAAAGATATATTTGACTACATAAATTTTTACAAGTTATATATGACAAAAGATATTGGAGTCAACAGACACTACACAAAGAGATACAGAGAACAATCAAAAGTCATGTGTTAATGGTTAATGTGTTTAATATACAAACAACTAAAAATTAATAAAAAGGCAGCCAAATAGACAAGTGAACAAAAGACTTGAACAGATAATAGAAAGAAAAAGAATTAGGCCCGTCGTGGTGGCTCAAGCCTGTAATCCCAGCACTCTGGGAGGCCGAGGTAAGGGAATTGCCTGAGCCTTGGGGTTCGAAAATAGCCTGGGTACCTTGACAAGACCTCATCTCTACAATTAAAAAAAAAACTAGCTTGGAGTGGTAGCATGCACCTGTAATTCTAACTACTTGGAAGGCTGAGGTGAAAGGATTGTCTGAGCCCAGCAGGTTGACGCTAGGGTGGATATGAGCGTGCTACTGCACTCCAGCCCGGGCGACAGTGTGAGACTCCAACTCAAAAAAAAAAAAAAAAAAAAAAATTAAACCACCAATAAGTATATGACAAAATTCCCAACCTCACTGAGAAGCAAGCAAAATGTAAATTTAAACAATAAAATAGTATTTTAGATTGACAGACAACTAACAGTAGTGTTCATTGCTGGTATGATGTAAGGCAAAGGGTGCTCTCTTACACTGTTAGTGGAAAAGTAAATTGTCACCAAATGTAGGGAAATAATTTGTTAATATCTATTGATTTATTTTAATGTGCTTACCCTTTGACCTAGCAATCTCACCTTTGGGAGCAATAGAAATAGAATTCCATCACATAAGTGACTCTAGACAAGGTTTTTAGAGCAGGATTGTTTGTACAGGCAGGAAACAGAAGCAACTTCAGTGTCCATATATCAATAAGGGAGTGTTAAATACTTTATGATAAATCCATATTGTCAGATATTATACAGCCATTACAAAAAATGTAGCTATACTTATTGACCAAGGATGAAATTTATGTTTTTCAGTACAAAAAATAATGGG
>CAUYQG010295083.1:0-11291 GCA_963574415.1 Tarsius wallacei | reverse complement strand
GGCCTCCCAAAGCACTGGGATTACAGGCTGAGCCACTGAGCCCGGCCTCTATTTATATTTGTTTAAGAAAAGTCTGTCTCACAAAGTAACCACTCAAAGCTCACTAGGCTCCTTGGATCCTCATAGGGAGAAAAGATGCAGGGTTAGAGCAGCACTTCTGGGAGAGGCTTCATTGATCTTGTTTCAAAAGGAGGACATGTTGAACGACTATTTGACAAGTCACATTTCGTTATGTCCCTGCCAGTTGAAAAAACAAGAACAAAACCATGAAAGGGTAGAGTATGGCAAAACATATTGATCAGAAGGGGGGAATAGCAGAGGACACATAGGGACAGAACATTTTCTTTGTATCATCCCAAATTCGGAGAAATATGGTTAACTCAGTGCTTGGTTCACCTAAATGTTTATAGCAGAGGTGAAAGCGACAGACTTAGGCATAGATTTGCAAATGCTGAGTATTGAGTGTTTCTTCTCTTATTATTTACTAGAAGTAAGTCTGATGTCATGTGATAGACCACTATGTGTAAATGACTTCAACTAGGAGAGATACATTGTATAACTCGATCTGACTTTATTTTGTACAACACATACTGACTGGGATGCAAACCCGTGAATCACACCGTCGGCAGAAACCCTTCAAGTAGCATGTGAGACAAATAGAAGTACTAATTATATTTATTATGGTAATAATAATACTTGACACTTACTTCAAGGCATGATAGTTTTAGAAATTGGGAAAAATAACAATACTCCAGCAGGCTTACAGACACTCAGTGGCAATATCACCATAATCACAGTCACTGGCATAATTTCAGAGATGAGGAATCAGAGTTTAGTCTCAGAGAGAGAGAGAAAGAAAAAGATGAAATGATTTGTCGATCACACAGCTGATAAGGAGTCTAATTCCAAAGCATGACTTCTTTCCTCTACACAGCAATGCCTCCTCAGTTAGAGAATGTTCTAATGTAAAATCTTCAGATGAAAAATAATATGTGGTTTTTAAAAACGGTATTGTCTGGTCACTTTTTCTGATTTTCTTGTTCTACATACAGTCATGCACCATATAATAATGTTTTGGTCAGTGATAGACTGCATAGATAATGTTGGTCCCATCAGATTTATAATGGAGCTGAAAAATTTCTATCGCCTGGTGACATTGTAGCCATCCTAATGTCATAGCACAACCTATTACTCATGCTAGTGTAAACAAAAGTTCTGCACTGTCAATCATATAAAAGTAAAGCATATACAATCATGTATAATATATACTACTTGATAATGGCAATACATGACTGTTATTGGCTTATGTATTTACTATACTGTACTTTTCATCACTTCTTTGGAGTATACACCTACTTATCTTTATATTTATTTATTTGGTTAGTTCGCTATTTATTTTTGAGTCAGAGTCTCACTCTGTCACCCATGCTGGAGTGAGGTGGTACAATCACAGCTCACCACAGCCCTGGCCTCTTGGGCTCAGGCAATCCTTCTGCCTCAGCCTTTTGAGTAGCTGGACTACAGGTACATGCCACCACACCCAGCTAATTTTTTTTTTTTCTTGTAATGAGGTATCCTTGTATTGCCTAGGCTGGTCTCGAACTCCTGGGTTCAAGTAATCCTTTTGCCTCGGCCTCCCTAAATGCTGGGCTTACAGGCATGAGCCACTGCACCTTGCCTTTTATTTTTAAAAAGTTTAATGTTTTAAACTGTAAAACAGCCTCAAGTGGTTTCTTCGGGAGGTATTTCAGAAGGCCTTGTTATCACTGGAGATGACAGCTTCATGCATCTTAATATTCCTGGAGACTCTCCGTGGGAGAAGATATAGCAGTGGAGACAATGATATTGATGCTCCTGACCCTGTGTAGGCCTAGGCTAATGTGTGTGTTCGTGTTTCCATTTTTAACAAAAAGTTTAAAAAGTTAAAAAAAATTGTCAATAAAAAAGCTTGTAGAATAAAGACATAAAGAAAGGAAATATTTTTTATACAGTTGTATAATGTGTTTGTAGCTACGTGTTATTACAAAAGAGGAAAAATGTTTAAAAAATTAAAAAGTTTGCAAAGTAAAACAGTTAAAGTCAGTCGTGATTGATTTATTTTTACTAAAGGAATAAAAATATTTTAAAATAAATTTACTGTAGCTTAAGTGTACAGTGTTTATGAAGTTCTGCAGTAGTGTACGGTAATGTCCTAGGCCTTCACATTCTCTCACCCGTCACTCACTCACTCACCCAGAGCAATCTCCAGTCCTGCAAGCTCCAGTCGTGGTAAGTGTCCTATACAGTTGTACCATTTCTTGTCTTCTATGCCTTATTTTTACTATATCTTTTCTATGTTTAGATACATAAATTCTTACCACTGTGTTACAGTTGCCTGCAGTATTCAGTGCAGTAACATGCTGTATAGGCTTGTAGCCTAGGAGCAATAGGCTGTACCATATAGCCAAGGTGAGTAGGAGGCTATACCATCTGGGTTTGTGTAAGGACACTCCTATGATATTCACACAATAACAAAACCTCTTAATGTATTTCTCACAATGTTTCACTGTTGTAAGTGATGCATGACTGTATACAGAAAAGTTTAGGTAGAGAGAAATGAAATGACGTGCTAGGCAACAGAGCAGGTTGGACTTAAGGACAGTGGCTGGAATGACCATGGTGCTCAAAACTCTGATATCTAGCACCTTATCTATTTCCTACTCTAGGTTCTAGATCCCCGAGTCTGCTTAAAGCCCTTCAGAAAAGTCGATCAACCAATCTCTCAGCCCATTCACACACCACCAACCCATAAGCCTGCCGGTATTTGTTGAAGGCCTACTTTGTTGTGCCTGGCACAGCGTTTGGTGCCGTGCCAAAGCAGGAATGGCAAAGCAGGTCCAGACAGGGTCCCTGCTACCCTGGTGCCTGTAATTCAGTTGGAGAGATATGACAAAAATACATGACACAGTTACAGAATCTGACAGAATGTAATAAAGTGCAAAATTGTGTGGTACAGACAATTAGAGAACAAGACAGTATATAATAAAGTGCTAATTGTGTGGTACAGACAATAAGTATAATAAGAGTTCAGTAAAGGGATGGATGAGTGTGGGCTGCAGTCTTCAGGGAAGGCTTCTCATCATGTCAGTGCTGCCGTGTTTATCCAGTGCATCATGGGAAATGGAATATGAAATAGAAGATGGATTAAGAGCAGAATAATGGTGCTATAATGTGGCCTCTCTTCTGAGTCTGAATGGGGACAGAAAGAGAAAGAGTCCTTTGAGAGGTGGCATTCTCCATTGAAAAAAATTATCCATAGAAATACCTTATTTTCTTTACTAGTTGTGTTACAGAAAGTTTCCATAGAAACTGAAAATCATTTTAAATTAAATAATGTTTTAAATGTGCTAAAAGGGCTTACTGTTTAAAGAGGCCATCTTATAAATCCTTTTTATAAATGAAGAATACTTTGTGGGATTGATAAACGTTTTGCAAGATAACTTGATAATGTGTACTTAAAATATTGACAATGTGCAGATTCTTCAACCTATCAGTTTCACTTCTGAGACTTTATCTTCAGGACGTAATAGTCATGGCTGGCCTCAAGAATAACTTTTCTACAATCATAAGTATCACAGAGTTAAGAGAAATGGGGACAACCTAAATGCCGCCAAATAGAGGACTGAGGAAATAAATACATGTCTATAAAATAGAATGTATAGTTACTAAAATGATACTGTGGAAAAAAGTTTAATGTTGTGGAAAATGTTCACAATCTATAGATAAGTGAAAAAAGCAAATTCTAAGATTTGGAAAGCATAGTTCCATTTTTGTTAAAAATGTTTTATGCAGAAAAACATGACTTATTTATAGAAACGTATTTGAAGCCAGGCTCAGTGGCTCAGCCTGTAATCCCAGCGCTTTGGGAGGCCGAGGTGAGTGGATTGCCTGAGCCCACAAGTTCGAGACCCGCCCGGGCAACTTGGCGAGATCTCATCTCTAAAATAAATCAAAAATTAGCCGGGCATGGTAACACGCGCCTGTGGTTCCGGCTACTTGGAAGGCTGAGGCGGAAGGATCGCCGGAGCCCAGCGGGTCGAGGTTGCAGTGGCCGGGAGCATGCTGCTGCACTCCAGTGTGGGCGACGGAGTGAAACTCCAACTCAAAAAAAAAAAAAAAGAAACATATTTGAGTGGTGGGTGATATGTGATTTCCACTTATGTTTTTGTGAAATTTCCAAATGTTTTCCAAGATACATGCTTTATTTTGTAATAAAACATACATCAAAATCCTACAGTTCTCTGATTTAATTTGTTTTGAAAGTTTGGATAGTCGTCATCTAGACTGTCACCCATTGAGTTTTTTAGAATGACGTAGACACTCCAGACTGAGGAGATGGGGAAGGGTTACAACCAAAAATCTCACGGAACAAATGCATTCTGGGCCCAGAGACAAACGTCCCCAGCATTATAACATTCTTTTTAGAATTCTAAATGATTTCTATTAGCAGAAGGTATACCTTCTTTCCTTAAACTCACATCCACGTGGGAGCTGTTTGGGAGGGATGCATACTCTTTAAGACTTATACAATGTGAATTTTTAGCAGCAGAGCTTCCAGAGGGGGCGGACAGCCCAGGCGTGGATTAATTTTAAAGAAGTCTGGAATACCAAAATAAATAAATGAATACTGAAAAAGAGTTTCAAAACTTGTAGTGTATTTTACATGTTTTTCTTGAACAAATTGATTGTTTTAATACACAGTATATATGAACAGAAAGTAAAACTTCATTGTGGGATTTTGTCAAAGACTGAATTTGAGATCTTTGGTGAATGTGGGGTATAGGCCCTGCCTGGAAATCATGCAGAGGATGTGGAATTACTGAAAATGACAATAATAATAATCAGAAAAATATGTAGAGAGGACTTTGGAATTTGGGGTCCGGGGGATTTTCCATGTCTAAAGTGAAAACAAAATAGTCTCCTTCTGTTCCGAGAATTTTATTTAGAACTGTTTTGAAAAGGGCCTTTCTCTGAAACATTTCAATACAAAATCACTTTGTTTTCTCATCCTGTGATTTGGTGTTTTCCATTTCCCAGGTTTTGACTAATCTAAGGTCTTCAAATAAGCATTTTAACCCCTTTTAGCTAATACTTTTTAATTTTAACCTCACCATCTAACCTCTCACCTTTCAGTTTCAGTTGACCCCATGAAAATAAAATGTAGCAAATCAGATTTTTTTTTTTCTTGAGTCAGAGTCTCACTCTGTTGCCCAGTCTGGAGTGCAGCGGTACGCTCACGACCATTGCAGCCTTGATTTGCGGGACTCAGGCAATTCTTTCATCTCAGCCTTCCAAGTAGCTGAGACTACAGGCACATGCTGCTGCACTTGGCTGATTTTTAAATTTATTCTAGAGATGAGGTCTTGCCAAGTTGCCCAGGCTGGTCTCGAACCCCTGGGCTCAGGTAATCCTCTCACCTCCACTTCCCAAAGTGCCGGGATTATAGGCATGAGCCACCTCCATCAGCACAAATTAGAATTTTTACTTCTTTTTATGCCCAAAGAATATAGAGGAAATCCTTGGATACCCAGGTTTTCAGGAAGTCCAACCTTAGCTAAAACTGGGGCATGTTTCCTTCTCTTGGGAGAGCCCACCCTATAAAAAAAAACAACAACTTCCTTTTGCTAAGCTGGGCAGCATCTCTGAAGTACACGTCATGAGGACTTCTTCCTGGACCTCTGCTTGTCTCCAGTTCATTTGGGTGAATTTATCGCTCTGTGCTTCGGTATTTTTCGTTGGGTGGCATAGTACGATGCTCAACTGGAGGATGAGGGGCATATGTGAAGTAATTAAAATATTTCTGACAACATGGCAGACTAGCTGACAGGGCAAAGCCTTTCCTCCCACTGCTGTCACATAGACAATCTAGATAATATGTGACAGCAATTTAAAATATACAACCTTTATAGAAAAAGGAAAATATTCCTGTTTTCAACGTGGAAAGGAATCTCAGAGCCAGAGTGATAGCTGTGGCTGATGTTGCTGGATCTGCATATGGGTCTGGGGACTGGGATGTTGAGGCCCATCTGGGGAGAGGACACGCGGGGCCTCAGGCCAAGTTGAGGCAGGGCACTATGACTAGGACTGTCAGATTCAGCAAGTAAAAATATAGGATGCCCAGTTACATTTGCATTTCAGGTAAACAGTGAATCCTTTTTTTCGTGTAAGTGTATCCTACAAGTTGAATAGAATATACTTAAATGTTTATCAAATTTAACTCCATTTCCTGTATTTTACATGGTAACCCTGTGACAGAGTTTCGTCAATAAACTCTGAAACCCAGGGGGAAGGGTGCTTTGTTCATGAAGAAGGGACTAGAGAAAATGCTGGCAATTGTTATGGGGAATGAGGATGGATTCTTATAGTTGGTCTGGGGACTGTGCATGGCCTTGCCATGAGTAGACATAGGATTCAAATTTATGCCACTTGGGGAGTATAGAAATCAACCTAAGAAATTACCATTGCCAAATTAGTAGCCAAACTAGTCCAGGGCATTTGAACCCTTAGAATTTCACCAGAAACAGGCCGGACACGGTGGCTCATGCCTGTAATCCCTACAGTTTGGGAGATGGAGGCGAGAGGATTGCCTGAGCCCACGGGTTCGAGACCAGCCTAGGCAAGCAACGTGGTGATACCTCATTTCTACAATAAATCAAAAAATTAGCTAAGCATGGTGGTGTGTGCCTGTAGTTCCAGCTACTTGGAAGGCTGAGGTGGAAGGATTGCCTGAGCCCAGCAGGTTGAGGCTGCAGTGGCTGGGAGTGTGCCATTGTACTTCAGCCTGGGTGACAGAGTGAGACTCTGGCTCAAAAAAAAAAAAAAAAAGAAAAAAAGAAAAAGTAAAGAATTTCATCAGAAACAAAGTGCTGTCTTGGGCTTTCTCTATGATTTGAGCATATAGGTATCCAGTGGGATAACCAGTCCAGCCCTGCTAAAGATCAACTCAATAAAAAATTACAAACCAAATGGGGAAATGATTTACCCTGAAGGGGAACTTGAAGATAAAATAAACAGAAAAATCAGCAACCTGAGAACTGGGTTAATTAAAAAGCTCTGAAATAGGCTATGAAATAAGAATTGTCTTAGTGTGTTCGGGGTAGCTATAACAATACCATACACTGGTGGCTTATAAACAACAGAAATATATTTCTCACAGTTCTGGAGGCTGGAAGTCCAAGATCAAGATGCTGTCAGATTTGGTGTCCAGCATGGGCCCTCTTTGTGGTTTGTAGAGGGCAGTATTCTTGCTGTGTGTCACATGGCCAATGGGGCAAGAGAGCTTGCCAGGCTAGCTTTAATATGGATAGTAATCCCTAATCACCTACCGAAGGCCCCACCTCCTAATCCCATCATATCAAGGATTAGGATTTCAACATAGGAATTTGAGGGGGACAAAAAACATCAATCAATTGCAAGTATCTCTTAAATGTCAGACACAAAAAAGGGAATTAAAAAAAAAGAATATTTTGTCTTTAAAAAAAGACCAGGCTTGCTTTAAAAAGAATCAGATAGAAAGTGTAGAGATTAAAAAATATATTTGTTGACATTAAAAACTCAAAGGAACATGTTAAATAGTGCATTAGACATCTGAAGAGAACAAGTGAACCGAAAGAAATAACTAAGACAACCACCCGGAGTGCAGCACAGGGAATTAATGAGATAGAAAAATTTGACATCAAGAAACGAAATGGAAGTTAGACTGAGACGGTCACACATGCACTCACACATACACGCACATATTGTTTTCTCCCGTGGTTGGAGTCACCCCCAAAGCAGTGGCAGGGGAGTTTCCACAAGAGAGTGCTCCAAACCATCTTGAGATGGGGCCGGTTCAGATTTCAAAGAAAGAAGCACCAAACACCAGGGTGATCAGCCTGAGGCATTTTTAGGGGGACTTATGCACGGAGTTGGCCCCAGCAATCCTCCCCACAGGCAGTGAGAAAAAAAAAGCATGTTCTACTTATGTGTGTTAGCAGCAGGGGGTCAGGATATGACATTTGCATGAAGGTTTAAGGAATTTGACTAAGGGCCCAGGGCCAGTTTCTTTCTAGTAAACCTAGATGCCTTTATCAGTGTCTGGGAATGTTCAAGGACCTGGCCTGGGTTCAAACCTGCTGGGAAAAACCTGCAGCTGGTTGTGTTATAAAGCAGGCAAGGCACCCCGTGAGTTTTGCTCAGGACACAGAAAGAAAGTGAAGGTGTTGGTGGGGAGGTACGAACAAGGGGATCCGACACATATATATTGAAAAGGGCATAAGGAAAGGAGAGAGTGGAGAGAATTACGATACAATTTTTAAGATATAATTGAAGTTGCTAAAATAAAAAGATACCCCAAAATATACAGTCTGAAGAAAGATAAAAATTTCTTTCTTTCCCATGTATTAGTCCAGATGCCAAGGGCTGGTAGAGTGGCCCTGTTATTCTCAATTTGTGGCTTCGATTTTAGGATCTTGCATGGCTACATTAGCTCTGGCTCTCAGGAACGGGGTTGGAGAAGTTTTCAGAGAAGACAAAGGAGGCATGCATGCCCATCTTTTATAGATACTATACAGAAAACACACATATCACTTCTCATATCACAGAGCCATTAGAGAAAGAGAGAGAAAGGTTCCAGCCACGTACCCCAGCGGGAAAATATTGATAGTTCTATTTTTAAAGGAAACAGAGAAAAGTATTGGCAGTTTATCAATGTCATTAGATGAGACAATCTTAGAAGAGATAATGACTGACAGTTTTCCAGAAGTGATGAAAGACAAGAGTCCTGGTTGGGCACAATGGCTCACCCCTGTAATTCTAGCACTTTGGGAGGCTGAGGCAGGAGGATTGCTTGAGACCAGGAGTTGGAGACCAGCCTGGACAACAGAGAGAGAGAGATCTAGTCTGGGGCGGGGGGGCAGGGAAAGACAAGCATCTTAAGTATGAAAATCGGAGCTTGTTCCAACCAAGATTTTTTTAAAAAGAGAAAAAAATCCCACATTGGGCTGATATTACAGACTATAAAAGTAAAATACAAATATTAAAAACAACTAGAGAAGAAAACAGGTGAACCACAAAAAGACAGGTAGAGCAATAGCAAATTTTCTTATCAACCACAAACAAGACTAGGAAACAATAAAATAGTATCTTGAAAGAGTTGATAAAAAATAATTTTCTTTTTTTTTTGTTTTAATTTTTATTATAAAGTTGTGGGGTACATTTCAGGTTTAGGTATAAAAAAATAATTTTCAACCTAGAATCTATATCCAACAAAACTATCATTCAAGAGTGAGGGAAAAAATAAAGGCATTTTCTGATAAACAAATAATTTTAAATATAGATCTTTGCTAAGGAATATACTTCAGAAAGATGGAAACTGAATACAGAAAGATGTGGGTTGCACATCCTCTTTCTGTATATTTTTGAACCCAAATGCACTTAAAAATTAGTCTCAAAGTATATAAAGCAAAATGAAATGTGATAGGATGATGAGGATGAGAGGTGTCATGGAAAGCACATCAGATTACAAATCAGAAGATTTGGGTTGTATCCTCCACTTTGACACTTTATTATTCAGAGCTTCAGGTTAGTCTAGATTCTTCTATAATTTATACTAACTTAAAAACAAAGAACTCAATTCTGACTCACTGGTTTTATGACCTTGGGGTATATTCTTTCTGCTTTAGAATGTGGGCTTTAAATTATGACAACCCAGGTTCAAATCCTTGCTCTGTCATTGACTAACTTTGTGATCTTGAGCAATTTCACCTCTCAAGGCAGCAGTCTCCACATCTGAGAAATGGAAAATATAATTGTATTAGTCAGAGTTCTTGGTTCCAAACAACAGAAGTCCATTTTTGTTGAATCAATGGAAAAGAATTTTATTTAAAAATATTTGGTGGATCAGAACTGCTGAATGAACTGGAAAACCGAGTTTAAGAACAAATCTCGAGGAACAGTACCCCAAAGCAAACCATAGTTCCTGCTGTTCCGCAGACACTACTTTTATGTCAGAAATAACCTATTGTAATCCCTGGGAAACAGCTACCACAAAAAAACAAGATACCTCTCTGCTTCCCCATCACTAGCAAAGATGCAAAGATAGAAGGTCCACAGAGAGCCTCTTTCCTCTTATTGCTTTCTTCTGCATCAAAATCTTATGATGGTACAATGGAGTCCTTGATTGGCAGCAGTTAATTAATTCAGGTGCCAGAACCTGCAAGGGCAGCTGGAAATTTGCATTCTGACTCCTATGATGGAGTGGTAGTGACTCATAATTCGGATATTCCCCCAATGTAGAGAGAAGACTCAAAAGATGATAGGCTGACATGAATCCAATAGATGCCCACTATAATAGTAATAATAATACATCCTGTTCAGAATCTAACCTTCCTCTTGTGTTTGGAAAACCTACCATTTTGTGTCTTGGATCTTTATCTCACAGCAGAATCTAAAACAGACCAGGTACTGGTTCACTTGAAATCTTGCCAGCGAATGTATGAGCAAGAGTTAACCAGTTAACCAGATGTTCTTGTCCTGAGCTTTATGATTGTTAGAATGATGCAGAGAAGCAGGGGCAGTTCAACCTTGTTGTAGTGGGACTATTAATACAATACTGTGTAGTCTTAGTTATTATAGCAGGACTGATGGCTGTGACAGCGCTTGATGTCCAGTAGCAGTCATGACAAGAGGGTCCAGAGTCCAGCAGCTCTTGTCATCATCTGAGTGACTTTTTCATCATCTGCAAATGCATGCACCTTACTTTAGAGGGTGTGTATAAAGATGAAATGACAATAGCATGTAAGAAAGGCCTCCAAGGAACATCAAACACCCCTTAGACATGCAAGGCATTGTTGTCTCCGTTTATCACAAGCACCATCTTTGGGAACACAGCACCATGTTTGGAGTTCCAGAAGAAAGAAACAATCCATTTAAGCTAGACAAGAACAAATAAAACATCTAAAAGGAAACAAGTGTGACCATAATATATTGAAAGATTATAAATGCAGTGCTCCATTTAGGTTAAATGACAGAACAAATTTTCATTGTATCCCTATTTTGACTAGTTAGTCGTTCCGTCATTCTATTATCCTCAATGTGCAATCGAGATATTTGAATTTCAGCTGCAATATGCCTTTGGAATGTATTCGTTTGAGGCTACAGATAAGGCTGATTTAAAATTCCCTGGCATATTACAGTTACTTTTAGTTAAAAAACAAAAAGCAAACCAAAAAACCCCTACATTTCACTACCAGATCCTCATGTGGTAGTAATGC
>CAUYQG010295074.1:0-11335 GCA_963574415.1 Tarsius wallacei | reverse complement strand
AGCAGGTAGGAGAAAGCTTTTGACCTGAAAGGACCCATGTGGAGCCCAGAGGGAAAAAGCCTCCCCCTTTACTGTGGGACTTGAGAGAAGGAATTTCTGGCCAAAGGGAAAATAAACTCATGCGAGGCTTAGGAGACACTTACTTGATATTTTAAACCTATCATGATAATTTTGAGTACTGTGAGATTATTATGCTTAAAATTTAGTCCAAATGGATAGCATTTGTACTCCCAAGATACATGGCAGTAAATTAGTTGGTGCATTTGAACAAACTCTCAGTCGATTATTCACTGCAGAGTTACCAGGGAAGAGATTTTTAATAGCAGACAAGAGAAAGTAAAGTATGGTGTCTCCACAGGAAAGCACTCCAGTGTGTTTAAATAAGATAGGGTGGCAAAACTCGAATGTGCAGCCTTCTCTGTGGGGGCTGGCAGAAAAGTGCTGTTTTCCACAGCGATCTGTCCTTATATAGAGCTCTCCTCTAAATGTCATCTCTTAGAACATGCTGGATTTAGCCCACTTAACTACAGCAGGTCCAACAGGGGCAGAGACTTGGAGTTGATCCTCTCATATGGGGAAGAAGCCGGCATCGCTAGTGGAATCCAGTCTCTGGAGGTATGATGGTCACATGCATGTCCTGGAGTGTAGCTGGGCCAGGATAGGTCTGAGGTTGGGGTTACGTGACTCGAGTTTAATTCATCCCTGGTTTTGGACTGCATTGTCTGCACTGTGGTTACGTTTTCTGAGCCTTAGTCTTCTCTAGTTGAAGTTAGAGCAGGAATTATTCTTGGCTAAAAGACAACACCTCAGCTCACTTTCTCAGAAGATATTTAGTCGACAGATGACTGTTAACTGTTGGCACATACTGAACACACGTGTATTGCCTGTCTTGGGAGCATGTAGAAATTGGTCAGATTCAGGCCATCTTTTTGTTTTTTTTTTTGAGTTGGGGTTTGTTTGCTATTATTTTGTTTACTTGTTTTTCTAAACTTTTGTTTTGTTTTGTTTTGGAAGTGTGATAAAGAACCTTAGAGAGTGTGCTGTCATGAGATTCAAGTGTGTAAGTGTATATAACATTGATTTAGTGTTTGTAGACAATTTAATCATTAAAAATTCAGCCTACTTTGCATTAAAAAAAAGACATGGTGGTTGGCTGTCAAACACAGGAGTCTGGTTGGCTGTGAAGGAAAGGCAACTGTAAATATTTGAAGGTTTTCAGGCAAAAGGAATGAAGCTACCAAGTAGCTACCAGTTTGGTATATAATGAAGAAGAGCTGGATTTCCTCAGCTGACTATTTTGCTCAGACGATGTGGTGTCCAGCTGTGTATTCAAATATATCTAGATATTTAAATAGATTACCGATTACCCTGTGTGGTGATTTATTCTTTTTTTAAAAAAGTTACTTAACACTCGACACATGCAAAAGGGTCTATAGTTCTGTGCAATTCTGTGACGTTTTCAGTACATTGAAGCTACTGTGGGGGAGCTTTGCTCATTTTCTGCTTTGTTAGAGCTTGCTCAGTGTACTTTGGCCAGTAAGTAACTACTTCCTGAAAACTGCCTGTGTCTCCCGCCAAGCAGCTGGTAATGGACCTGGAGCCCTTGCTGGCCAGTAGGTTCAGTATGTGGTAAGCGGAACTGGACCCAGAGGGTGCGAGAACAGGCTGTGACCCTCCCCTGTCCAGGTCTGTCACTTCTAACCACGAAGAGTGCCGTGACTTCGGAGAGCAATGGCGGCGGCTGCAGTTCCTTCTGCCCAATCTCAAGCGAGTTCCCCTTTTGGCCAGTGCTAGCCCTTGGTGGAAAGGGATTCTGGGAAGTGTAGTTCCCTGTGACCAAGCTGCTGACAGCACCGGCCACACTGGTGCTGCTAAGCTTACATCCCGGTATTTAGTTGTTAAATTGGAAAAGGAGAGACATTCAGAATTATTTCTCTTAGAAGATACCAGAATAGTTATTTATGATATCAGACGGGTTTAAAAATAACATGTAACTTGATTATGTCATTGTTTTCTTTTCCATCGAACCATACCTATTTTATAAAGCCATGAAATAACTTTAAGACAGAAGTCATTTAATCTTACCTTCATCTTTTGAAAGGAAATATTATTTAAATTTGACAAATCAGTTTGGATTTCATTGTGCTGAAACAAAAAATTTCCAGTACAGCGCCATCTAGTGACAAATCATTTACTTGCAAGTTATTGAAAATAGTTCACTACACATTTACTTCTTAATAAATCAGGAACTTCCGTTCTAATCATGCCTAATTCTTAAGACATATTTCATAGGACTATTTCTAAATAAATCAGATATTTGTAAGTAGTTAGAAAAATAACTAGAAAATAATTTTTACCCTCAGATTTTGTTACATATCTACACATCCATACTCAATGTTTTGTGTATTAAAGTAATAGGATTATTTTATTTTATTTAAAAATTTTTAGTTTAAAGATGTGGGGTACAATTCAGGGTTAGGTATACAAATGTTCATTATGCAGGTACCCTTGTGGATGAGGTGTCCTCCCTTCAACCCCCTGGCAGTTTCCCACTACTGCCAGTCCCTTTCTTATAGTATTATGATAATTGTTCAAGGTCCACTTATGAGTGAGAACATGTGATACTCAGTTCTTTGTTTCTGTGATATGTCACTCAGTATTATAGACTCTAAGTCCATCCAAGTTGCTGCGAAGTTCATAATTTTGTCCTTCTTTATGGCTGTGTAATACTCCATCGTATATATGTGCCACATTTTTTTTTATCCAGTCCTCTTTTGATGGGCAGCACGGTTGGTTCCATATTTTTGCTGTTGTGAATAATGCTGCAGTTAACTTGCGTGTGCAGGTATCTTTTTCATAGAGTGATTTGAGTTCCTCTGGGTATATTCCCAGTAGGGGGATTGCGAGGTCATATGGGAGGTCGATTTTTCGATCTTTTAGGAATCGCCACTCTGTTTTCCACAGAGGCTATACTAGTTTACTTCCCACCGACGGTGTGAAAGTGTTCCCTTTTCCCTGCATCCTCTCCAGCATCTGTTGTTTTTTGAGTTACTGATCATGGCCATCGTAATAGGATTATTTTAGAGATGGGATGTAGAGGGATGAGCTTGGCTTATTTCTCAAGCTCTGGTAGGCAGTTCTATCTGGTAGCATGTGCGCCAAGCACTCTATACAGGGGGTGACAAAAACATGGATACACATCTTAAGTCTGACGTTCGCTCAAGAGGTGGCATTAATAAGACGAATGCTAGCGTTGCCGCGTGACAGGCAGGGCAGTCAAAGAAAGTGGCAGAAGCATGGCTGAGCTTCTGCAATTCAATTCCACTTTGAAAGGTGATACATAGGTAAGATCTCTTAAAATGTGTATATGTTTTTTGGCCCCCCTATGTGTACTGACTCATTAAATATTCACAAATCCTATGGGTATTTTACGAGCAAGGGGACCAAGGCCCAGAGCAGCCTTATATCATTTGTCATGGTGCATGCCTCCTGGTTTGTTGGTCACGTGTATGTTTACTGTTTCTCCAGGCGAGACACCCCTCCGCAGGGAAGGTCTTATGAGCCTTGCTTTCCCAGCACCTGGTATAGACCGGTATGTTAGTAATTCAGCCAGCAAATATTTTGTTTTTTTCTTCTTCCGTGAAATGAAATCACAGTAGTTGCAACAAGGATCATAGAACATTGTGTTTTTTAAAATCAAGAATAGTAGAACATTAAGTAGTAGAACTTTAAGTTGTATTTTTTCTTCAAGAGGGAAAAAGTATGTATTTCGCTTAAAAAAGAGTGTCCTACATGACCATGCAAGCTGGGTTGACCACTTTTTTTTTTGAGTCAGGGTTTCATTTTGTTGTTTAGTCTGGGGTGCAGTGGCTTCATCATGGCTCCCTGCAGCCTCAACCTCCTGGGTTCAGGTGATCCTTCTGCCTCAGCCTCCCAAGAAACTGGAACTACAGGCATGCGCCACCCCCGCGGCTAATTTTTTAATTTTTTTGTAGAGACAAAGTCTTGCTGTGTTGCCCATGCTGGTTCCGAACTCAGGCTGAAGCAATCCTCCCACCTTGGCCTCCCAAAGTGCTGGAATTATAGGTGTGAGCCGCTGCGCTCAGTCCTACTTGGTCACTTTTTTTTTTTTTTTGAGTAGGAGTCTCACTCTGTCGCGCAGGCTGGAGTGCAGTGGCAGGTTCACAGCCACCGCAGCCTCGACGTGCTGGACTTACGTGATCCTTCCATCTCAGCCTTCCACATAACTGGAAGTACAGGTGTGTGCTACTGTGCCTGGCTTATTTTTTGATTTATTGCAGAGACGAGTGCAATAAGAGACCAAGAGGCCCTGGCTGGTCTTGAGCTCCTGGGCTCAGGCAGTCTCTCGCCTCAGTCTCCCAAAGTGCTGGGATTACAGGCTGAGCTACCGCGCCCAGCCTGGTCACTTTTAATTTAAATCTAAGTTACCCGTGCACACAATCCCACAAGTCCAAGCATAGTATGAGGCTTGTTAAAAGACTGGCAGCCTCCCCACCTCACTCCTCTCCCCGAGCCCTGCTCTCTGGTGCTCAACTCTAGAGCTAATTCTTCTGTTATTTACCTCCAGATCTCTGCACAGCACGTTGCTGTGTCCAGCTTTTAATTGTTCAGTCTCAGGCATTACCTTTGACCTTTCATGATCAAGGAGAATGTATCTTGTGCACCCCCACCCTGTGTGCACAGCCCTTCCCTCATTATAATTATAGCTCCACTTTGAATAATTCAGCATTTACGCTATTATGACTTTAAAAATATGAGTCTCAGCTGAGTCCATGACAGATTCCATGGTTCCTTTTTCTTTCCGGCACACGTTTTTTCCCCTTGGGTGTTAATAATTGTCTTATTTTGGAAGTGGGCACTGTTAGCCTAGATTGTATGTACTTATCATTTGTTCCATCCCTAAATCCTTCCCAGGCTTAGGCTACTTGTGTCTGAAATGTGCGGTTTCGTGAAGCGGACATCTGGATGTCAGGTACCGACCAGTCGCTGGTGGGCAGTGGTGCCAGGGGCACACAGCCTTCTTCTCCAGCTGGGTTGTCTTTCCCCGGGTTAGCTGGAGCTCTCTGCTACCTCCCAGAGGGGCCAAGGGACTCAGGGGCTGGCTGGACGTGGGGCCCTACTTGTGAGGGACTCAGACTGCTGTCGCCAAGAGCTCTGTGAGGTCGAGTCTTCTGAAAGGTAGTCCTGAGCCAGGTAGATGTGCACTTACCTCTTATAGTGACCAGCCATGAAGAAGCAGAGTGGGGCATAAAAGTTGCCAGGGGTGAAACAGACACCATGTGAGGTATAAGGCACGAGTAGGCAGTAGGTACAAAAAAGCAGAGACCCCCCGATGGTAGCTTCTCAAAGATCATCCAGGAAGTGATGTTGGAGCCATGAGTGACCCAGCGACTCTTAGCTTCCTGGATTGTTCACCTCAGTTGTAAACCTGGGGTGGCTGGGAGCAGTGTCTGAGATGTTACTTTTAGGGTGTCATTATTACGTGTGTGGAAGAAAAACTAGAGGACAGAAGGAGTCTGTACTATTTTAGGAAGTGGGTACCCCCCCCAAAAAAATCCCGGAATTATCCTTTGGAGGGCAGACACCTTGTAGCCCAGGCTTCCCCCACTAGGTGAGTGTCCTAGGAGCTCATCAGCATTTATGGGCCAGCTAACGATGGTGAGAGGCTGCGGTTGGCTTCAGTGAATTTTTTTTGGAGAGTCTTTCAACATGCTTATCCATTTCATGGTGGGTGATTGACGCGCACACCTGCCCACACCACATTGAGTGTTCAGCAGTTTTTGACTAATAATGGTTTGACCCCCATACTCTACTCTCCCTATTCATCCAGGGTCACCTGCAGCGAACTTGTTTTTGTTTCCCTGGATGAAAAGAGTACTGAAGGGAAACATTTTGCTGATGTGGAAGAGGCGAAACAAAAAACGGCAGCAGCACTCAAAGGCATCCAAATGGACAAGTTCCAAAACTGTTGTGAGCAGTGGAAAAAGTGTCTCAATAGGTGTGTTGCATCACACAGAGAGTCCTTGAAAGGTGACTGAAGTTGAAACATGTAAGAATAAGTACACACTTTTTTTTTTTTCTGAGTCAGAGTCTACTCTGTCGCCTGGACTGAAGTGCAGTGGCATGATCACAGCCACCGCAGTCTCGACCTGCTGGGCTCAGGCGATCCTTCTACCTCAGCCTTCCAAGTAGCTGGAACTACAGACTCACGCCACCACGCCTGGCTAGTTATTTATTTACTTATGGTAGCAGTAGCGATGAGGTCTCACTAAGTTGCCCAGGCTGGTCTCCAACCCCTGGGCTCAGGCAATCCTCTTATCTCGGCCTCCCAAAGTGCTGGGATTACAGGCTGAGCCACCCTGCCCAGCCTAAAATTTTTTATAACTAGATTCTGAGTTTTGGGTTCCTTTTTTTTTTTTTTTTTTTTTTTGGCGAGACAAAGAAAGAAAAGTTTATTTAAAAGTAAATTAGAGAGAGAGAAGGGAGAAAGAAGATTCACCTCCCCGAGGGGGGGGGCGGGGAGCCAGGAAGCATGGTGATAGCCATAGCTCAAAGAGCACATGGCCACACCAGAGTCTAGCATGGCAATGGCCTGGGTCCTCCTTATAATTAACGGAGAGTTTGCTGCAGGGCAGCCTTCAGTGTTGAATACACAGCTGTTCTTGATGGCGGCACCGGGAGACTTCAGAGGCTGTGGCACTGGTGGAGCAGGGCTAGGCCTGCCTCCTTCCTGCTGGAGTCAGAAAAGAAAGCCAGGGTAAGGAGTCTGGGTGAAACAATGTGACGCTTCCTAAAATTCAGGATCAGATAATCTAAGGTAAAACTGCCATCCTGCTTTGCACAGTGCAGTAACACACTAGCCTATAAACTATGCAGCCCTGCTTCTTACATGCTTGTGACATTCTTTGTAAATAAAACAGGCTGAGCATTTACATTCGTGTGTCACCACCCCGTTGCTCACTGTATATCTGGTGTCTAGTTCCTGAACCCCTGATCCAGGCCTCAATGGCCATGTGGCCCAGATGGCTTCCATAGCCTTCTTGTTGATGGCCCTTTTCGTCTTGTTTTCCCTTAGTCCATCCTACTTATGGAAAACAAGAGTTTTGATCAGAGATAGTTTTGGTGACATGTGTGCTCTGGTAAGAAACCTGGGGGTGGTCCCCTGTCAAATAGCGTTTCAAATCCAAGCCTGTCCATTCACTTGTTCCCTCATTCATTCAACAAATATGTATAGAGTGCCTTTACCTGAGCTAGAGGTTGGGCATCAAGACAGACACTCGGGTTCTGCCCCCATGAATTTTGTGTTTGCAGGTGCATTTTCTTAGTATTCTGCACAGAGCCTCTGGTAACGCTGAACAAACATCCCTAAATTTCTCACCTGAAAACTTGCCTTTGTGCCTTTAGACGTAAATCACGCCCTCTGTTATTCCATAATTCTCTTCTTTCAGAACTGCCTCTGGTTGTTCAAAACCTGATCTAGGCCAGGCACAGTGGCTCATGCCTGGGATCCCAGCACTTTGGGAGGCCGAGGTGGGAGGATTGCTTGAGCCCAGGAGTTTGAGACCAGCCTGGACAATATAGTGAGACTTCATCTCTACAAATAATAAAAATAAATTAGCCAGACGTGGTGGTGCATACCTGTATCCCCAGCTATTTGGGAGGCTGAGGCAGAAGAATCGCATAAGCCCCGGAGGTTGAAACTTTTAAGAGCCGTGATTGTGCCACTGCATGCCAGCCTGGGTGACAGAGTGAGACCCCAACTCAAACAAACAAACAAACAATTTGATCTGCCTCTATTACTCTGTGATCTCCCAGCCTTTGTGTTGTTTAATTCACACTATATTAACCTCATTTATTTTTAGCTTTTCTCTATTAAAATTCTGAGTACCCATATGCAGTTGATTACAGACAGAGTGGGCTTTTACTTACCCTCCCCGCTAGTGTCAAGTGGATTCTAAACACAGGGAATGTTCCTTTAAGGACTGGGCACCTTCCAGGGCTCCCCTCCCTGCAGCCCTGCCCTGTTCTTTCCTAACAGAACCTCAGTTTTGCTCGAGAATCCACCCTTGCCCGCGTGCCTGTGCACTCTGGGGACCGTGGGCTGTGCCTGTCCCCACCCACGGCTGCCATGGTGATTCTGTTCTTGCCAAGAGAGAGGATGGAGCATGAGCCCAGGACTGGGTGCTCCCTGAGGCATCAGGAGAAAGCTGTGGGAGGGGTCTTTTTCCTGACAACCGGGGAGTCAGGCGGGAGGCTTTGCCTGGCATTTTGGGCTCCAGCCATCTTGCAGGCAGGCAGGGAGCCAGCCGGTACCCTGGCTGCGTGGAGGAGGCCATAGAGCTGGCGCCTGACTCCCGTGAGGCCGTCCTTCCTGAGGTTTCCTGTCGTGAGATGGTGATGAGGCAGGTGGCTGTGAGATTTTCCCTCGTTTGCTGACCAGGGCATCAAGGCTTCACCTTCAGCTCCCAATGTGGGTACCTTGACCTCACAACTGCTTGCACGTCTCCTGCCCTGTACTTATCGCCCTGTGTCGGCACAGATGACTTGCTAGTCAGCGCCACAGTTGACCCCTGGACTGGGACGATCCTCCCTCCTCAGCCTCCCGTGTAGCTGGGACTAAAGGCGCATGCCACCACACCTGGCTAATTTTTTTGATTTTTTTGTAAAGACAAGATCTCACTGCGTTGCCCAGGTCTTGAACTCCTGGGCTCAAGTTGTCTTCCCGCCTGGACCTCCTAAGTTGCTGGGATTATGGACGTGAGCCACCGCACCTGGCCTGAAAAGTGTTTAATGCTTGTATTTATTCATGTTATCCTGAAAGTAGACATAGGAGTTCTGGGACAGAGACAGATGATTATAATTACAGCAATAACCTGGGGCAAGAGGCTTGAGTGGACAGCCCCTGGAATATCTCCACAGTCCTGGTTTCATCCTCCTTCTGAAATGTAAACACATGCCTCAGGGGAGGTAAGTAACTATCTGTTCAGTCATCTTTTGCGTTTTAAGGCTTGTACTTTAACACAGTAAAATTTTCCTATGAAGCTTTAATTGTGCAGAGGTATAAAAATACTCCCTAACACAGTGGGTGCTCAGTAAACTTTGTTAAATTTAACTCAGCAGTCTTAACTGGGATGGGGATTTGGGGGTTTGGTGGGAGTGCTGAGGAGAGAGCATGTCAGAATCCTTCAACTGAGTCTTCTGTTTTGTTTGCTTTCATGGATTTGATGGAATTTGTTAAAGGATGCATTTAAAAAAAAATTTAATAGCCTACCTTTTTTTCATAGAGGATTTGAGGCAGCTTTACAGCAAAATTGCATTAAATGAGTAGCATGTAAGGCTGGACATGGTGGCTCACACCTGTAATCTCAGTACTTTGGGAGGCTGAGGTCAGGAGTTCAATACCAGCCTGGGCAACATAGCAAGACCTCATCTCTACTTTTTTTAAAAAAAGTGAAATAGCATATAAGCAGCAAATGAAGACTAAGAAAAAAAAGTTGCAGAAATGTTGATGTGAATTCAGATTTCTTCTTTATTTAGTCGTGACCCAGTGCAAAAGGACAAATACGGTCATGGTTCTTAACATTTTTATTTGTCACAGACTCCTGGTATGCAAAAATTCTTTCCCATTCCGTCAGTCACCTTTTTGCTTTGTTGATTCCTTCCTTTGCTGTGCAGAAGCTAACAATTGTTTAACATGTATCCATCTTTGATACTTGTAGGTGTCCTTAATTCTTTCATATGCACATAATAGGTCCATTAATTGGTTGTAAAATGGCATCACCACACGTTTATGTATTCTCCTGCGATGCCTGTCTGAGTTCCTACAAATGCGTCCTGATGTATGTGCCACTTCTCCAATGCACACATATAGGAGAGGCTAGCTTGGTTGTGGGTACGAGCATCTTCACTGTTATTAGATATTGCCAACTTGCTCTCCATAGTGGTTGAGTAAGTTTAGTTTTCATTACTGGATGATATTTTGCCTGTCTGATGTGACATGGTATCTCATTGTAGTGTTAAATTGCATTTTACTGTGTTTGAACCTGTTTACTTTCACTCACATTTTATTTTATGTTAACTGGCTATACGTGGTTTTTTGCCTTTCACTTCAATTCCATTTTTTTTGTGTTTACTTACTGATTTTTAGGACTTCTTCATATATTCTAGAAATGAATGTTTTTTTGATTATTTATGTCATTAATATCTTCTTCCAGTCTGTGGCTGGCTTTTTCAGTTTGTTTAAAAAATCTTTTGTTTAGAATTTTTAAAAATTTCCAGATGATATTAACATCTATCAGTCTTTTGTAAGTTCTGCTTTTTATATTTTACTTTTAAGATTATTTATTACCTCAAGGGCATTTTTTCCTAAAAGTTTTCAAAGCTTTATTTTTATATTTAAGTCTGTAATTAGCTTGAAAATGTGTTTCTGTGGTGTAAGATAGGAATTTAATTTTATTTTCTTACATATAACCTACATCTCAGGGTACCTGTTTTTCAATAGTCCATCCTTTCCCTCACTGGTTTACATTGCTACGGCTGTCATATATCATCGCATAAGGGGGACCCATAAAAAAACTGGAGTTATTTTTTGGAGGGTGAGTCCCTTGCAGTCCAGGCTTCCCCTGCTAGTTAAGTGTTCTAGGAACCCATCAGCATCCGTGTACCAGCTAGCATTGTTGAGAGAGGCTGATAACGGCTTCAGTGAATTTTTTTTTGGAGACTCTTTCAAGTGTTTGCCCATTTCACGATGGGTGATTTATGAGCGTGCCTGCCCATACCATGCTGAGGTTCAGCAGTTTTTGACCAAAACCAGCATCACCCCCATGCCCCCTCCCCCTCATTCACCTAATCTCTCCCTGAGCAACATTTTTTTTTTTTTTTTTTTTTTGGAGTTGGAGTCTCACTCTGTCGCCCAGACTGGAGTGCAGTAGCCGCTCCCGGCCACCGCAGCCACGACCTGCTGGGCTCCGGCGATCCTTCCGCCTCAGCCTTCCAAGTAGCTGGAACTACAGGCGCGCGCTACCACGCCCGGCTGATTTTTTGATTTTATTGTAGAGATGGGGTCTCGCTTGCCCAGGCGGGTCTCGAACCCGCGGGCTCAGGCAATCCACTCACCTCAGCCTCCCAAAGGCGCGGGATTACAGGCTGAGCCACCGAGCCTGGCGCTTTTTCATTGTTTCCCTGATGACAAAAGTCCTCAAAGGGAAACATTTCACCGATGTGGAGGAGGTAAAACAAAAAATGGTAGAAACTGTAAAAGGCATCACAATTTGACAAGTTAAAAAACTGTTCTGAGCAGTGGAGAAAGTGTCTT
>CAUYQG010295073.1:0-44670 GCA_963574415.1 Tarsius wallacei | reverse complement strand
CTTTCTTTTTTTTTTGAGTTGGAGTCTCACTCTGTCACCCAGACCGGAGTGCAGTGGCCGCCTCCGGCCACCGCAGCCTCGACCTGCTGGGCTCCGGCGATCCTCCCGCCTCAGCCTTCCAAGTAGCTGGAACTACAGGCGTGCGCTACCACATCCCGCTAATTTTTGATTTGTTGTAGAGATGAGGTCTCGCCAAGTTGCCCAGGCGGGTCTTGAACCCGCGGGCTCAGGCAATCCACTCACCTTGGCCTCCCAAAGTGCTGGGATTACAGGCTGAGCCACCGAGCCCGGCTTCCATATATCCTCTTTGGTGAAGTGTCTCTTCAAGCTATTTGTCCATTTTTAAATTGTCTTACTGTGGCATTTTGAGAGCCGTTATCTATTTTAGAGACAAGTCCTCTGTTGGATATAATTTACAAATACTTATCTCCCAATCTTTAGCCTGTCTTTTCATACCCTGTTAAGTGAGTGTCTTTCACAGAGCAAAAAAAAGTCCAGTTTATCCATTTTTTCTTTTGTAGATCATGCTTTTGGAGTCAGGTCTACAAACTCTGCTCCTAACCCCAGGTCATAAAGTTCTGTTTTCATCTAAACATTTTATAGTTTTATGTTTTACATTTAGAACTATGATCCTTATCTTTCTTTTCTTTTTTTTTTAGGGACAGTTCTTACTCTTTCACCCAGTCTGAAATGCAGTGGTGTAATCATAACTCATGCAGCCTCAAACTCCTGGGCCCAAGCGATCTTCCTGCTTCATTCAGCCTGACTATAGGCACACACTACCACACACAGCTAAATTTAAAATTTTTTTGTAGAGATGGGGTCTTGCTTTGTTTCCCAGGCTAATCTGGAACTCTTGGGCTCAAGTGATCCTCCCAACTCAGCTTCCAAACGTGTTGGGATTATAGGCATGAGCCACCACAGCTGGCCCTGGATTACAATTTCTATATAAAATGTGAAGATTAAAATGGTTGAAGGTTTGTGTGTGTGTGTGTGTGTGTGTGTGTGTGTGTTTTGCATACCATACCAATATTTTTCAAAATCCTTTGCTTGAAAAGACTTTTCTTTCTCTAATGAATTGGTTTTGCATGTGTCCAGCCGGTTAGCCATGTTTGTGTAGGTCTGTTATTCTATTCCATTCCTTTGATCTCTGTGTTCCTTTGCCAATGCCGTTAACTGAGACTTGATGATAGCATTATATTAAATCTTATTTCAGTCTTTCTAGTTCTTTTGCTTTTCCATAAATTTTAGAATTAGTTTTTCTCTATCTGTGAAAAATATCCTATTGTGCAGGTGTGGAGGCTTATGCCTATAATCCAAGCTCTTCAGGAGGCCGAGGTGGGAGGGTTGCTGGAGCCCAGGTGTTTGAGATCAGTCTGGACAACATAGTGAGTCCTCGTCTCTGTAGAAAAATAAATTTAAAAAATAGCTGGGCGTTGTGGCATGCGCCTGTAGACCCAGCTACTTGGGAGACAGGCAGGAGGATCACCTGAGTCTAGGAGTTGGAGGCTGCAATGAACCATCATTATGCCACTCACTGTACTCCAGCTTGGACGACAGAGTGAGACCCTGACTCAAAAATACACATATAGCCTGTTGGAATTTTGTTGGAATTGCATTAAATATGTTATTATGGGGCCCTGATGGGTATTTACATGGAATTGCTTGCTCACCCTTAGATGCCTTGACCTTGGTGACACAAGGCAGCCTGTTCCTTCATCCTTCATCTGTTGTATTGTGGTTATTCCGGAGTTGATGCCCCCAGCATATGATTACATTGGTGTCTTTTTAAGTTTAGTGGGAAATGAGGTATGGTCTTCATCATATTCGGTAGGAACAGCCATTACAAGATGGTCAGTATGTTGATTATGTTGAGGAACTTGCAGGCCAGTTATGCTCTGGGTCCGGTCAGCCACCATCATTCACAGCCTTGGTCTCTGTGTGTCTAACTTTTGAGCAAGTTGCGAGTCAAGATCTTGTGCTGTTTGCCAGCCCTTGGAGGGGTCTCCCTGCCTAGCCGTCTTTATACTCCGTCACAGGGTTATAGAATTGTTGAGTACTAGGCATGATCAGATTTTTTACCTCTAGATTTTCCTTAATTTCTGCTGCTTGGCATGATAGCTGTGTTCATAATTGTGTCTCCAAAAACTGCATTGGGGATGTATTCATGATGGATCATGATGTCACAAACTGCTTCCTCCCTTCTGCAGGAATAATGTCACCCATGACGTTGAGTCCTCACCAAAAAAAATCTTGTCCTCTTCCCAAGGGTATTTTAGGGTTTCTCATACGTATTGATGAACCCTTAGATCTTTATAGTGACGTCTCCCTAGCGCGCACTTATGGTTCCCCTGGCCTGTTTGAGGCAGAGGTACTAAAGGGCTTCCAGCGGAATCATGGGTGCTACAGAATCACTTCTGTCCTAACTTTGCTCTGCATACTCTTTCCTCTTCCTGCCCTTCAACCCCCACGAGGTCTCCTGGCTGACTCCAAGACAAAAGAAAAACTGCTTTCTACTCCAAACTGAATGCGAAACATTCCATTTCTAAGGCATCTCCTCCCCTCAGGGTATATATGATTGCTTGAGTAAAGTCTTGTGGAAAAGGGGCCATTACCCTAGTAAACCAGTGGAGATTCACTTTTGGTGGCTTATTTTCTCTTGACTGCATGAGAAGCTCTTGGTTATCTCCTCAGTTTTGCAAAAATAAAATGAATAATTTATCAGACTTAAATAAAATCTTATATAAGTCTCTGACCTTTTATAAACCCATCTAGATAGCCCCCCTCCCCACCCCCGCCACCAAGCTGTCGAGCCCTCCTATCTGCTTTTGGCATTTCTGTGATACGCTGTCCCTGCAGTCTAGGCTGGAGTGCTTGCGGCATTGTGTTTTGCGCGTGCAGCTGGACCAGCAGAGGAATGTGTGCTACCTGGGACAGTGGGCACCTCATTCTTCAGTAGTGCTGTGACCATGAACAGTGTGTATTAAATCATGAAAAATGATGTCTGAAATGTACTGTATGATCTCACTAATTAAGAAACCCCATCATGAAACTGTCCTGTTTGTAATGTGAGAGCTTTTCCTTTTGACCTGTGAGTCAAAGCTTTGTCTGAAGGATGTTAGTCTTTGTTCTCTTCACAATTTCCTGTTAGCTCAGGCAGTGGCCTTCACAACTGTCTTCCCATCCTGTCAAGGAGGAAGCAGAGTCTCAAAGAGCTCAAGTGTCTTGCCTGAGGTCACTCTGAGCTATGAGGACCAGAGCCAGGACCTCAGCTCGGTTCTCGCCAACTCCCAAGTTGGTAGCAGGGACGTGGGGGACGTGAGCCTGGTGTGAACCTCTTTTGTTGGTCATAGAGGAAATAAAGCCTTATTTTACTTGGAAGGTGTGATACCTTCTTGTGAAACAGCATTGTCTTTACTGGATAACACCAAGCACTTCTGGGTCTCCAGCCACTTGCCCTGAATTGTTGGCTTCCATCCAGTACTGCGCTTGAATTGCACATGAGGGAGGTCGGCAGATTCTTGAGCTTTCCCTCCCACATGCCTGCCCGGGCTTTCAGCAGCCTCCTCTCCTCCTCCAGCATCTCCACGTGGAAGCGGGAGGTGTGGGGTGGAGGATGTGGGCCTCTCCCTGGAGTAGTCTGTGACTGCAGACAGAAACTCACACTGTCTCCCAACTGACTGCTGGACCAGATCATTCTGAGGTGACTGGCCCTGACTTTTTGGAACACTCTGAAACAAGTTAAGGTGTAGATCTTGACCTCATGCACAGACTTTGGATTTAGAAGGGGAACTCAGGTACAGGAGGTGAAAGGCCTGTCATTTCCTCAAGGCATGGCCACATTTCAGGTCACCTGCAGCCAAGTGCTGACTTGAGGCAACCTGATCTTGGTGAGCAGAGGGTGGAGTCATTCAATTCACTGTGTGTGACCTCAGTCAAGTTCCTTCCCTTCTTTGAGCTCAGCATCCTCTTCTTACCGAAACATGACTGGCCAAGGTAATTCCCAAGGCAGTTTCGTCTGTAGTTCTGGTATCTGAGAAGTTCTCAGTTGTCTTAGCATTGACAGTCCACCCTGTCCAAGTGACCGTAGCAGCTCTAGCCCAAGGAGGCCAGTCCTGTGAGCAGGACAGTCCTAATTGTCAGGCTGCACAACTTGTCCAGATGCACTAGATTTCTTTGTTGTTTGTCCACAAATTGTGCTGTTGGGCCTGCTGTTGACAGCATTGCTTGGGGGTAGGCAGGGCTGATGTGCAAGCCTACCTGTGGTTGAGCTTGGGGTCGTCTAGGAAATGACCCACTCACCTGGGCTCCCTAGGCTTCCTTAGCCTCTCAGAAGTCTTGGGCTTGGCCCTGTGACAGCTGCTTGGCTTTGTCCAGGGGCAACCTCCCTCACAGGAGGGTAGCGTCTGTATTTCTGGAGACCTAGGAGCAGGGACCCCACACAAGTCAGCAAGCTCTCACCCTTTTCAGGCCCATCCACGTAAGCACATCTGGAGAGCAGTGGCAGGCTGGATAATGGGCTGGGCAGCAACCCGTGGAGGCTGGGTCAGTGGGTGGGTGGGTTGGCTGGCACCCAGTCTGTTCTGCCTTGGAGTGGGCATCTTGGGACACTGAAGCAGAGAGAGGGACAGGGACTGGGGAGGCATGATCACACCTGGCTCAGCCTCCCAAAAGAGAAAGTGGGGCTGGAGCTGACGTGCAGGACAAGGAGGCACAGGAGCCTGGGCAAGGCCTGAGCTGAGCAGGCCAAGGCTGTGCCAGTCCTGCCAGCCTGTCATCCTCCTCCCTGCAGAGGGAGAGGCGCCTGACCTCTTCTGCCCCAACCCTTCAAAGAGTCTAGCGAAGACTACAAACCCAGATGAGCCCTGGAAGGACAGAAGCTGTTCCCCTCTTCTGCTCCCAGCTCTACCTTGCCCCATCACCCACCCTCTAGGCTGCGTACCTGGTGCTCACTGGGCTTGAGCAGGTGGCACTGCCTTTAGGACATTTTGTTCTCATCAGTGCAGCCTCTCTGTGCTGCGTGGTAAATGGTCCCACTGCACATGCACGTCAGAAAAGCTGAACTCCACATAGCAAGTTGTGCGTTCTCTGCGTCTGCATGGAAGGACAGAAGCCGACTCATGACTGTCTTGAGGTGTTACTTATTCAGAAAATGTGTAAAGATTTCCCCCTCCCTTCCTGCCTCTTGGTTGAGCGGTAAAAGGGCTATTCTAGTGTCCTCTGAAGCCTCCCGGAAGGCTAACTGGCCCCCTCCTGTTGGTCTAGATGCCCAGTGTGGAATGGGGGCAGCTGAGCACAGACACAGGTCCTCCTGCCCCCAGCAAAGCCATCATCACTGCACTGTGGCACTTTTCAGGAGGTGCTGTGGCTATGGTGGTCTTAGCAGCCCTGGGTGCCCATCACTAGTCTGGGCTATGAGGGTCTAGGGTGCTGCTTCCTTGCTTAGCAGCAAGAAGGCTGCAGACACCAGAACCCTCTGGGAGGCTCCAGTCTTTCCGGTTGCCTCTCCGTAGCCTTCCTGGGTGGGACTAGGTACAGGTACATCCACAAGATGCATAAGCAAGAAGGACCCAGTAGGGCTGTTACCACATCAGAGCCCTTGATTAATCATTTAAGAAGTCTTGGCTGTCCAGTAATGTTTCAGATGCCAGAATGGGGCTGACTGAAAACTGGAGCCTTCACCTGAGAAGGTCTCTGCTCACATTTCCTGCAGCTCATCCCTTTCCTGGCCCCTGTGGGAACCGGAGCCCCACCTCCTTGTGGCCTGCTCAAAACCAGGCTTCTGAGTCGCCCAACAAATGTCACTTCTGGGGTTGTATAACATGGTAGTCCTAAATCCTGGGAACAAAGGGACTGCTGGTTAGTGTGTCTGGTGACCAAGGTTGCAGTGGGCACTGGTGGCCCCCGAGAAAACCTCAGGGCTTGGTGGACAGGCAGTTGGTCGAGGAGACTGCATGCCTCCCGGTGTCTTCCGTCCATCTTCTCAAGTTTCAGCATGAAGACAAAATGGTGGTGGGTGCCCCTGCCAGAATCTGCTCAACTCTTCCCAGAGCTGGTGTCCGCCAAGACCCAAGGCTTCCCTGGCCTTTCCCGCCTAGTCGAGGCCTCTGGGTGCTTGTACACCCCTCCACACACTCCCTCCCCGCTTATGCATCCAAACGGCAGGGTCCGGGTACCTGACCCTCTGTGGGCACCACATTGAGTTGGGGCTGAGAACACTGAGGGCTGGTCCAAAGAGCTGACTGTGGGCAAGAGGCAGGACCTGACCCCACTGTAGTCCCCTGGGAAGAGAATCCCTTCAGTCCCTTCTTGCCTGGGGCCAGGGCAGGGCACAGGCCCCTACACTGCTGAGTAGGGTGGTTTGAGATGCTAGATAGTGCGTGGGAGGGTTAGCCTTCTGGCTGATGCTTTTGGAATGAAGACAGTTCTCAAGCCCTGTGCCCATCAGAGGGAGCTGGAGCCTAGCCTTTGTCACCAGACTGGCCACAGGGGGGCACTTGATCTCCAAGGAGGAGCTCCGTCCAAGCAGCCACGGCAGGCACCAGACCTCTTCCCTGGCGGGGCATTGACTGAACTTGCCTGGAAACATAGTGCCCTCTCACACCCTCTTTCGACCCTTCCTCTTTTTTTCTTCTTTAAATTAAAAATGTTTGTATTTTGAAATAGTATTCAACTTAGAGAAGAGTTGCAGAGATAGTCAGCTTCTGCATGCTGGTTAATACCTCACTTGACAGTGATTCTGCCCTCTTTAAGCGGTTGCCTGGATGGTCCCTCTCTGGGTGTGGCACCATCTCTGCCCCAGCCCGTGCTGGGTGACTAGTATGTCAGCTAAGCTTCAGTGCACATGGGGCCCCTGGCTTCAAGTATCTAGGACCCAGGCAGCATGGGGTGCCAGCCATGGTAGTAAGGAGTTCTCAGGCAGATTCCACCATTGGGAGCTGGGTGACATGGACAGTGGCAGAACAGAAGGTTAGGAACAGTGAGGCCCCTGGGGTGGACCGGGCTTCTGGGGCAGAGACTAGGCCATGCAGCTCAGTGCCGCAGGCACCCTGAGGAGATGCTG
The DNA here is from genome assembly GCA_963574415.1 of Tarsius wallacei. Classification (NCBI taxonomy): domain Eukaryota; kingdom Metazoa; phylum Chordata; class Mammalia; order Primates; family Tarsiidae; genus Tarsius; species Tarsius wallacei. Next base: position 37,607 of record CAUYQG010295073.1, on the reverse strand, counting down.
TGCCTTGGACCCTAGGGGCAGGCAGGACATCTAGGATACAGTTATAAAATATGCCATTTCTGGGCGCCACAGCAGGTGCTCTAAGGAACTTTGAGGTTTTCCTTAGAGGTTTCTCCTGGGCTGGTCACCCCTGCTTTGAGTGACTGAAACTAGGAAAACACAGGCCACTCCCAAAATCAGGCCCACCCTGCCCTCTAACCCCATGAGGCACCACGTCTGCCTGGGGCTTTCCTGTGACCAGACTTCAGTGGGTGGGTAGGCTTGGCTGGAGGTGAGAGAGGACTTTGCTATAGTCCCAGCCACCGGTGTGCTCTTCCTGGTACCTCTTCTTTCCCAGCTGAGCTTGAGCGAGACTGGCTTGCCAGCGGCTATAAGTAAAGGCCTATATTCAGATCCAGCCCATGTCTCTGCTGGGTCAGGTGTGCTTGAACAACAGACGAACCTTCCTAGGCCTCGAGCTCCTTCCCTGGGAAATGGGAATGGTGGTCTTCTCTATCCCAAGGTTATTACGAGGACCGAGTCAGGTGATGGACCCTTTGAAGTCTCCAAGTAAATGAGCCATCCATCCTCGCCCCTTGGTCAGGCTTTCCTGGTGGAGGGCCATCCCCTCGACCCAGGCTAGCTTTGCCCCTGTTGCTGAGTAGGGCCAAGTGGGCTAGGATTAAGCTTGTGCCACAAGGGAAGGGAGAGGAACATCTGTGTGTAGAGGCAATGGACATGATGGGAGGACTTGGAAAACTCCCCACAAACCCAGTGCATTCTAGCTCTGACACCAGGCTCTGGAGAGGAGTTGCCAAGCAAGGAGCTATAAAAATAGAAACAAAACACAAAAACTGCCAGAGGACTGGTTTAATTGATAAGACCATTCGTGAACTTTGGAAAAGTTAAAAATCCTTACTGCTCATGAATTTGATGGTGGTGGTTTTGGGATGTTTTGAAATGTGGCCACAGATTGGTGAGCAGCCATTTAAAAGATGTCCTTACGGGAAGAGAAGCTAATGCCAGCCGCAAGGCAGCTGACAAGTAGAGGATGGTTGGGGATCCTTCTTGACCTGTGGATTTGTCAGCACTCAGCTCTCATAATGAAGCACTTAGCCCTGACAGGGCTCAGATTTCCAGCTCCACCTGGAGGAAAGGCGAGGGTGCTGGGCTCAGGAAGACGCCGTGGAGGCTCCAGCTGCTCCTCCCCCTTGCCCAGATTTTCATCCTGCTGCCCTTCTTGCTTTGTGTTGAAGTAACCGGTAGAGGTTAGGGGCACATTCCGAAACTATTGCCCAGGATGAAAACCAGGGCTCAGGATTATTCTTCAATTCCCATTCCTCTGTAGCTCTTGGGTGGTGGCTTAGCAGTGTCTGAAGAAATGCCCCCCGGTGTCCCTGTAGGGTGGGTTTGCCAATCCCGGCTGCCTTGGTGTGGGCTGTTCTGCTCCCTAGATCTTCCCCCTGTGAGAAAGAGCACGTCGTCGTCTGGAGGAAGGAGAGGAGGGAAAGCGGTGGAGCTATGCCGCCCTGCCTGCGTCATCAGCACAGCAGGAGCAGAGGCCCAAAGGGCTGCTTCGGGGACCACTTCCCGGTTTGTACCAGTCTGTGTTCACCCTCTCTCCGCTTCTCCCTCCAGTGTATGTGGTGGAAGACCAAAGAAGGGACGACCTGGGACCATCTACCTGCCTCACAGCCTGCTGGACTGCTCTCTGTTGCTGCTGTCTCTGGGACATGCTCACCTGACCAGCCCAGCCAGCCATGCTGTCCTGCCAGCTCTGCTGTCACCTCTGATAGGTGTGCCTGCCCCCGTCTCTTCTGATTGCTGTAATAAATGACTAGCTCTGCAGACACCTCTACTTTCGACACTGTGGGATTCTAGATTAGTGGGAGCTGTTGCTGTTTAATTCAGTGACTTGATCTTTTTAATGTTCAAAATCCATTACTGATCTTTAACAATGTGCTAAATGACTTTTTTTGGCCAAAGGCTTAGTTATAAAATATGTATTTATAATTTTAAAATTATACATTCAAGGTAATAGCAAAGTGTAACACACCATGAAATGATTTCTCTGCTAACACCCTGTACGTTTCAGTAAATCTGTCCAAACCTCAATTGTCTAAATTATTCCAGATCGAATCTAAGCTACCCTGAGCCTGTGTTTCTATCTCCTGGGCTGTTACCATTTCCAACTAATCTGCTCACCAAGGTGTACAGAATGTGGGTATCTCAGCTAGTGGCCACTGTTCGGTACATGAGGAGGAGCCTCTTGACCGTTTCATTCTGGCTGTTGCCTGAACAGTGTGGGCGCTGTAAGGAAGGCAGGGTCTGCAGCCAGGTGTCCTTCAGCCGGGTCACAGGGCCCCCAATCCCACTCAGAGACAGGCTTAGTCAGGAGCCTTTGTCCGGAGCCTAGGTAAAGGCCTACGGGCTGCCCTTGGAGTGGCTTCCAGGCCTGCTCACATGGGGCCAGACTAGAGACTTGCTTTTCCTGCTCGCCACTCCCACACCCCACCCCAAACCAGTCAGCCATGCTACTCATCTCATCTTTGGCCACAGGGTGGCGCTAAGCTGCCATAGCAGCAAGTCAGATCCTCCCTCTTCAGCTGGCCAGCCCAGCCCACCTAGCCTGCCAGCACTGAGTTTGCAGTTGACAGCTCCCTGCTCCTTGGCCTGCCTCTCTTGGAAGCAGTGGTTGTGCTGATAGATGGTTCTCTCTTAAAAAAGCACAAACAGCTAGCCTTGGTGGCTCAGCCTGTAATCCCGCGCCTTTGGGAGGCTGAGGTGAGTGGACTGCCTGAGCCCGCGGGTTCGAGACCCGCCTGGGCAACTTGGCGAGACCTCATCTCCACAATAAATTTAAAAAATTAGCTGGGCGTGGTAGCGCGCGCCTGTAGTTCCAGCTACTTGGAAGGCTGAGGTGGAAGGATCACCTGAGCCCAGCAGGTTGAGGCTGTGGTAGCTGTGAGTGTGCCACTGCCCTCCAGTCTGGGTGGCAGAGTGAGACTACAACTCAAAAAAAAACAAAAAGCACAAACAGCCATGGTTCTATAGCATGTCCTGTTTCTGTAGTACAAATGCTCCCACCATGCCATGGCTGATTTTGAGCCACCAATGTAAACATCACTGATGGTGGAATGGGGAAGAGATGTGCAGAAGCGGCATCCCATAGTATCTGCACTACCCGGATCCTGTGGATAACTAAGTACACAGTTAGTAGGCAGTGCAGATAGGAGCACAGATAATGGTCACATATAGTAATATGATTAGGTAGAGATGTTCTCCATATTATTTGTATTTTTAACAAAATTTTCAAATTTACTTAATTTTTATGATGGCTGCATGCAACTAGCATGCAACAAAATTCATATTTTTATTTTAAAGATGTGGGGTACAATTCAGGATTAGGCACACAAGTAGTCATCATACACGTAATGTTTGGGCCTCCCTTGGTCCCTACTTTGCCTGGTTTGAGATCAGGTACCCTTATTGATGTTATATACACCACCACCACCACCACCTCCCCCACCCCCCAACCCCCGCAGTTTCCAGCTACTACTGATCCCTTTCTCGTGGTATTATGGTAAATGTTTAGGGCAACAGAATTCCTGAAAATTGAATGATTAGCCCTCCTGAGCTCAAACAATCCAGCACCCACCAGCCACTGTCCCATGCCTCTAGAAGGCCTCAGGATTCTTGTGTCCACCTCACTCTGTTGGCCAAGGGAGAGAGAGCCTTGGAGGGGCTGCTTATTCGTGAACTTTCTTTTGGAATGTTTGGAGGAAGCAGGGAAAGGAGTCTTCGCAGACTGCCAGAGGAAATGTGACTTTGTTCACTCAACTTCAGCTCCGAATGTCAGCCCAGGGGTTGAGGAGTTTGGTCAAAGGTACAGAAAGGGAAAAGAGAAGAGGGCAAAACCCACCCCCCAAGGAAGGAAAGGCTTCACTGCAGAGGGAGCAGGGGCTGAGGTGGAGCCGGCCTCTGCCTCTCTTGCTCTCGATTTTCCTCCCTCTTGGCCCAAGAAAAGCAGACTCAGTGGAGTGGGACAGACACCTTTATTGGTCTAGCCAGCATGCCTAGTGAGGGGCTCTGGAGGAGCGTCTCCATCTGTCCTGGCTCCCACCTGCCCTCTCCTGGGAGTTCTTGACTTATCAAGAGAAAACAGTATCCTGGGCAAGGGTGGCAGGCACAGCCAGGGTCCAAATTCCAGGGCTGGGATCCAAAAGGGGCTCAGGGTGGCGGAGAAAGTGTGAGTGGCTAAGCCGTCCAGACAAATGTCCATCGGGGCCGAGGGGAGGCTGGTCCCTCCACCCCTCCACCCTTGCCAGGAACAGGAAGGCAACAGAACAACTTCCCATGGAGGTTCCCTACTGGGCCCTTCGTGCCATCAGCATCTCCCGGATATTGTCCTCAGCCTCCTTAACGCTCCGCTCCAGGTAGGATTTCTTCTGCTGCAATAAGAAAGAAAGGGTTAGGACCGGAGGAGCAGGCCTAGCTGTCAGACGCAGCTTTCAGTGACCAGTGGTTATGGCTTCTCCTCAGTGACAAATGACTTTCAGGAGCATATTATATTGTCTTGGGAGCCAGGTACTCACACTTGCCCATAGTGCTCCCTGCACCTTCGACCGTGGGCAGATCCGGCGGGGGAGGGGGTGCGGTAACTCCTCCCTCAGAAGGAAGCAGACTCTAAAGACAGGCGTCTTGGTACTTAAAGTTATACCAGACAGACAAAGGCCAGGAAATTCCAAGACAAAGCTCCTGCCCTAACAGACTACCTCCTCTCAGGGTTTTCCAGGGCCTGAGCCAGGCGCCCACAGCTACCTCTGCTGTGCAATGGACAGTGTGCACTGTGCTCTGTCCAGCGAGACTAGAGGCTTCCGTGGCACTGTCTCACACATCTCACTGAGGCAGATGACTCAGGATGAAATCTGCTTTTCCAATGAAACTGCCGCTGCCAGGAATCCAGGACAATGACACACTGAGTCAGGCAGACCTTGTGGAAGTCTACCTCCTATCCCAGCTGGGTCCTCAATTAAAAATCTCAACTTATACAAAGAAATGCAACTCCTTTCAGGGCCACATCTGGACCAGGATTACCAAAGATTAGTCAAAGGAAATGACGTCTGTATGCAACTTTCCCTGTGCTCACCGCAAAAGCATCATGGCACCTTTACCACTGGTTCCTGCCCCAAGGATATAGTTGTGGCTGTTTTCCCACTTGACAGACATGAAGGCTCCCTTTTTGAGGACTAGTATTCATGTCCTGAGAGAATCCTCAAAATTATCCCCTCCCAGGGTACATGTGACTGAGCCACATGAGCCAGTGATGCAGTGTGGCCCAGGCAGCCCAGGTGCAGCCAGTGCCACCTCACCCAGACCCCTTCATCCAAGCAGCTGTCGATTCAGTTAAACACCAAAAGACTTGAGGAAGTTGGGAAAAGTTGGAGCAGAGGACAGGTGACCTACACATCTTCACATGGCAACACAGCTTGGCCTGACAGACCTTGTGGGGAACTGAGCCCCACATGAGGCAGAAAAGTGGCAATGAAAGCTGCTGTTGCTTGAGGCCTCACCACTAAACCCTCAGGTGCCTCCAAGTATCCCCACCTTTAACTTCCTCCACTCTGTCCAGACAGTTATTAAATGATACATTAAAGGTTTTCTCCTCCAGAAGTCGAATGTCGCATAAACAAATCTTTTTAAAAATTTTTTAAAATTGAGACGAGGTCTCGCTCTGTTGCCCAGGTTAGTCTCAAACTACTGGGCTCAAGCAATCCTCCCACCTTGGCCTCCCAAAGTGCTGGAAGTACAGGCATGAGCCACTGTACCCAGCCAGCATATACAAATCTTTTTCAGTTCTTATTGTCCCAACTTCAAGTTTCCTTCAGGAAATTTCCTTCAGGCCAGAAAGAGCCCTGTCTCCCATTCACCTCCCATCTGCCCGCTGCACACAATTCCCCACTATACAATGGGAGTGCCAGAAAAACTCCCAGTGACCGTGATAACCATTCAAATGTGTACTGTTGCTAAGGAATTTTGTTTAACTACATTGCTAAACCTGATACAGTCCTATCATTGTGATATCAGAGTGGGAACTTCAGCTTCCTTTGATAAACAACTCAATGTTAGCTTTGTGAGTTGAAAAGAGGCAAATACAGTACTAGTAACTCCTGATACGCCAGTGAGGAACGTATGTGCACCAGGTGGGAAAGGCTAGGGGAGTGGCCGGCATATCTCCCTGCAGCAGTCAGTAGGGCCCAAGGACCCTGGTCTGCTACATCCGGTCTCTGCCAGCTTGCTGCCACAGCTGGCAAAACCAGAAACATAGGACAGCAAGAGCTTTTCTGCCCTGTTGCCCAGGCCCTGACCAAATTCAGGCTGTCATTCTCAGCATTAAGAAGTATTTATTCTACAACATCTACTCTCATGAATTTTGCCACTGCATATCCTAAAGTCTTCATGTTTCAAAAAATAATGCAAATGAACTTATGTTTATTTTGTTTTTTGAAATAGGGCCTTGCTATGTTGCCCAGGATGGTCTCTGAACTCGTGGGCTCAAGCAATCCTCCTGCCTCAGTTTCCCCAGTAGCTGGGATTACAGGTGCACACCACTGAGCCTGGCTTCTATTTTTAAATCTTTAATTTGTTTAAATAAACTTAACATTTCTATAAAAAAAAAAAAGGAAAAATTCCAACAGATGAGGCACCCCTAGCATGGTGGGACCTGTTTTCTTTTTTGTTTTTGTTTTTTTAGTTGGAGTCTCACTCCATCGCCCAGGCTGAAGTGCAGTGGCATGCTCATGGCCACCCAGCATCGATCTGCTGGGCTCCAGTGATCCTTCTGCCTCAGGTTTCCAAGTAGCTGGAACTATAGGCATGCGCTACCACACCTGGCTAATTTCTTGATTTATTGTAGAGATGAGGTCTCACCAAGTTGCCCAGGCAGGTCTCAAATCCGTGGGCTCAGGCAATTCCCTCACCTTGGCCTCCCAAAGTGCTGGGATTACAGGCTTGAGCCACCACGCCCGGCCAGGACCTGTTTTCTAACTGTATTTCAATAGTGTCTATCTCATGTCTAAGCATATTTAAGCACAGAAGACCCTTACAGCCAAATCCAGACCAAGGCACTTGTGAGGGGTTGAGCTGTAGCTGACAAAAAGATATGCTGATATTCTCATTCGGGTACCTGGGAATGTGACCTTATTTGGATGAGGATCTTCACAGCTATAACTAAATTAAGGTCATACTGGATTAGAGTGGGCCCTAAATACGATTATTAGTGTCCTTATAAAAAGGCCATGTGAAGACACAGGGACACACGTACAGAGGGAGGACGCTGTTAATGGAGGTGGAGACTCGAGTGATGCACATACAAGACAAGGAATGCCAAGGACTTGACAGCCACCAGAAGCTGGGAGAGGCAAGGAAGGGCTCTTTCTAGATCCTTCAAAAGAAGCGTGGCCCTTGGTTTTGTTGGGCTTCTGGCCTCCAGAACCGTGAGAGAATAAAGTGCTGCCGTTCTAAGTCACCAGTGTGTGATCATTTGCAACGCAGCCAGGAAACCAACACAAAACCTGAAATGAGAGATGCTCCCAAGAGACACAGTCTATCCCCAAGGGTTTTCTGGACCAAAAGGACCCTATCCTGCCACAGCTCTGACCTCACTGAACTGCAGAGGCCTGGGTACCTGTCCCCAAGAGTTTATAAAGCTAGGATCACAAAAATAATTGTGGTAGAATTGACCCAAATGCAAATGAGATTGTGTCAGAGAGGATGATGAAAATTAAGGAACAAGTGAGCTGGGCATGGTGGCTCACACCTGTAATCCCAGCACTTTGAGAGACCGAGGCCTGAGAACTGCTTGAGCCTAGGAGTTCGAGACCAGCCTAGGCAACACAGCAAGACCTCGTCTCTACAGTTAAAAAAAAAAAAAAAGGGCAACACCTTCGGGTCCCCTCCCACTGTGGGAGCTTTTCTGTCCTCAATAAATCCTTTCTCACCTAAAAAAAAAAAAAAAAAAAAATTAGGCATAGCGGCATACAATTGCAGTCCCAGCTACTTGGGAGACTGAGGCGGGAGGATTGCTTGAGTCCAGGAGTTCGAGGCTGTGGGGAGCCATGATCATGCCATTGCACTCCAGCCTGGGCGACAGAGACCCCAAACCAAAGTGCTTTTCCTTCCTTGAGTGTTCCTAAAACTACTAGTAAAGCCAGCAATTCTGCGACCTCCCCCCCATCTTCTCCATTTCTGTCAATGACAACTCCATTCCATGCTCAAGAAAAAAACTTTGAGCCATCCTTGAATCTTCTTTCATACCCTACATCCAACCAAGCAACAAAACCTGTTAGCATGGTCTCAAAATGTATCCAGAATCTGACCTTTATCCTTTTTTCTGTCTTTGACCCCCTGTTTCTTCTCCATACAGTAGCCAGAGTCATCTTCCTTTTTTTTTTTTGAGTTGGAGTCTCACTCTGTCACCCAGACTGGAGTGCAGTGGCTGCTCCCAGCCACCGCAGCCTTGACCTGCTGGGCGCCAGTGATCCTCCCGCCTCAGCCTTCCAAGTAGCTGGAACTACAGGCGCACACTACCACGCCCAGCTAATTTTTTTGATTTATTGTAGAGATGAGGTCTCGCCAAGTTGCCCAGGCAGGTCTCGAACCCACGGGCTCAGGCAATCCACTCACCTCAGCCTCCCAAAGCGCGGGATTACAAACTGAGCCACCGAGCCCGGCTCAGAGTCATCTTTTACATTTAAAGCCCTCCAATGGTTTCCCATCTAGTCTCCCAGGGCTGCTACAACAAAACACCACATTAGGTGGCTTACAAACCACACAAATTTATTTCTCACAGTTCTGGAGGCCGGGAAATCCAACATTGGGTAGACTTGATATCTAGTGAGGGCCTGCATTCCAGATCATAGATGGCACCTTCTTGCTATGTCCTCACATGACAGAAGAACAAATGAGTCCCCTGGATTTTGTCGCTTCTGGTGAGAGCTTCCAACTGTGACCACTAGTGGCCTAAGGTGAAGAGGAGTCGCTGTGGCCAGAGGGCAGGAGAGAGACAGAGATAGAGAGGGAGAGGGACGGGGAAGGGGAGGGTGAGAGGGAGAGGGGAGGATAGGAGGAAAGAGGGAGAGAGGGGGAGAGGGTGCCAGGCTTTTCTCAAGAACCAGTTATCTGAGGAACTAAGAGAACTCACGCCCTCCCATGAGAATGGCACCAAGTCATTCATGAGACTCACCCCCATGATCCAAACACCTCCCACAAGATCCCAACCCCAACAAGGAGATTGAAATTCCAACATGAGACTTGGGGGTGGGGGCAAACAAACCATATCCAAACTACTGCAAGGGGGCATCCCTCATTTCAGGTGCTGTGTTATAAGATTCCTAATTCCATTCGTGAGGGCCCCAAAGACCCCATCTCCTAATATCTCAGGAGTTAGAATTTCTACATATTAATTTGGGGGGGGAATAGAAGATAGTATTTTTCAAGCATCAAAAGCCAAGCATGGTCTTGCTCTCAGCTAAGTCTCTGGCCTCACCTTGACAACTCTCCCTCCTTCAGCTCCAGCCACACTGGCCTTCCAGGCTGTTCCTCCAAACCACAGGTATGGCCCCCCCGGCCTTTGCCCTTGGCTATTCTCTCTGAGGAGCCCTCCTCCCCAGATGTCCATATCACTTGCTCATCAAACGCAGCCTTATCTGAAAGAACTCTGATGATATGCCGCCCTGTGCTCCCTCCACCCCGCACATGGATTTCTTCCCACAGCACCTACCACCATGTAAAGCAGCCTGGCTTCCCTACTGAGGACAGGTCCACGCGGGCAGGACTTTGTTCTGTTCCCTGATACAGTCCTAGCATCTAGAAGAAAGGCTGTCTCACAATAGGACTCAACACTTGTTGAATCAAGTGCCCTAAGTATGGGAAATGATGCACACATATGGCTTGTTAGTTTTCCCACCCAACGTGAAAAAAGGAAGCAAAGGCAGAACTGACTGTGTTCTTCATGTGGTTTTCAGTTTCTGGCACTGCCCTCTGGGGCCTCTGCCCCTGGATATATACATAGATTTAATACTCAAACTTATCATCATAGAAAATGTTAAGTATGTGAGGTGATGAATATGTTAACTAGCTTGATTTAATTATTCTACATTATATTTATAAATCGTAACACTTTTTAGCCCATAAATGGATACAATTATAAATGACCAATTTATAATAAAAAATAAAACTCAAACTTCATAGATCCCACTGGGGGCATCACAGCCTAAGAGTCGGGCCTTTATGCTTTAATCAAGTAAACTTTAAAATTATAAAACAAGCCATCCCAATTTCCCACGTCCCTGAAATCCTTAGGAAACTGAGCAGCCTCAGGGCTACTGGGACAGTGACTGCTGTGTAAGCTCCAGGAGGGGTCTGAGACCCACCCCTTCCACCTGCAGTCCCAGGAAGGCATGTGCCAGCCTCACTGCAGCATCCTTCTGCCTTGCTGAGCCATTTTCCTCAGAACCTCTTTCCCTAGAAAATTCTCGAATGGCATCAAACCACATAGCTCTGGGTACAGCGACGTTCTTGTGGGGCCTTGTCCTGATGAGAAATTCTAAGATTTCCTGTGGGGCTCAGCATGGCCAGGGAAACAACATTGCTGGCGTTATCGCTCATCAGCCTGAGGCTCTTTGTTCTGGAGTCAGACTGAGGGGCTGGTACTTCATTCTCATCATCTCACCGAGGAAAGAGGCTCAAGTCCCTAGAACTCTTCTGACGTGACACAATCTCTCAAATAGACTCCTGAGGTAATTCATCTTGTGATGCTATCTCTATAGACTTTTTCTTTTCTTAGGAACTTGGTCTCCAGCTCTTCTTCTCTAAATTGTTTATTTTGTTTTTCTGTTTATAAAGGCTTGTGGTATAGAAAAGAGTTTTCTCCTCTCTATTTCCTCTTTTGTAAAATGAGGATTTGGACATCACCAGTGTGTGCTCTACCCTCCACCTGCCCCCCTTTTACTTTAGCCACAGAACCCTTTCTTCAAAGGAATTCTCACTTTGAAGACTAAACAAAACTGGTAAGATGGAGCTCGGAGGAGAGGGGAGACATGGTGGATAAAGTAGTCCTTCCGGCTCATCTCCTGCCTCCAATCCAAGCTATGGGTGCAACAGAAGGCAGTCGCCGGATCCCTTCTGCTCCTGATGTTCTGTGAGAGTTGTGTCCCCACAGACCCTCTGCTCTGAGTCCATTTCTGACCCTGAGTTTGACCTACCCTGGCCACATACTTCTCCCTTGCGCTGAATCCACGGCTTCCAGACTCTGTAGACCACTGCCAACTTCAAACTCTATTAATCAAAAATCTCAAGGCAAAGGCCACCTTCTCACTGTCTCTCCTATGACTTCCAAATTAAAAACCCAAGAGCCTCATTGATTCCTGTGTTCACTCAGTTGACCTATAAAATGGCCAGAGGGTGCTAGCTGCTCATAAGGGAAAAGTTTCACAAGAAGCCAAAAATCCACTGAAGGCTGAAGAGGTATGTCTTGACAGACCAGGAGCAAGATGTAGAAAAGAGAGAAAGAGAGGCAATGAGCAGGCCCAAGCAGAGAAGTCAGAAAGGAAAACGAGACAGGATGGGTAGGGCTGGAGCAGGCAGGGCTCTGCTCTGGTGGTCTGAATGCGGGAGGAGTGCCAGCAGGGTAGGGAGGAAGGCAAATCCCAGCCCTGATGCATGGACAAGTCCACTGGTGAACTCATCCAGGTATACCCACTTCACCACTTAGGATACAAGTGGGCTACACATTCACTGCCGAGCTGTATCACTGGGAGACTAAATAAAGAGAAAGCCGCCTTAGAGACATGAAGCAAGAATAAAGAGAAATCCTGGAAGGCGTTCCTATATCTTCCAGAGGTGTCTCTGCTGAAGGACAGGGACAAAAAGACATGGGTCAGCTAAGCATGGACCTATTTTTCTCCCTGGTGTCCTTCTACCTCCTGAGACTCTGACACTGCTACCAATGGGGTCAGACTCCCAACCCCACCTATGCTCACACACTGGCTACCACCCCAAGCCAGCATGCCATGATGAGTTTTACGCTACTCAAGCAGGGACACACTGAGGGAAGAACTCTTATTTCCTCCATACAACAGTGTTCAGCTCCTCAGTCCCCTGAGTTTAGGTGATCTCCACCTACCAGTGCCCTGCCTTAAACATCAGCTTCACTTAAGTCCCAGAGAAAGCCCAGTCTACCAGACAACCTAGGAGAGGCAAAGTGGAAGGCAAGCGCACAGATAGGCGCAGAACCAGGGGCAATGGTCTCGAGGCACATGGTGCCAATCAGTCTTCATCCAGAGAATCACTACCATTTGCAGGCATCAAGCTTAAAAGTCAGTACATCACATCAAGTGATAGGCAGCTGAAGTGGGGAAGGACATTGGTTCAGAGAAGATTAAGGGGAGAAGGAACCTGATCACTACCTTAAATATCTAAAATGATGGTCCTAAAGCGTGGTTCCTACATCAACAGCATCCCCTAGGAACTTGTTAGAATGCACATTCTTGGGCCCAACCCAGACCTACGAATCAGAAACTCCAGGGTGAGACCAGCAATCTGTGTTCTTACTAGCCCACCAGGTGACTCTGATGCCCGCTAAAGTTTGAGATTCTAACTTTTTGTTCTAAATTAAGAGTCAGCAATTGTTTCTATGAAAGGGCTAGATAATACATATTTTAGGTTCTGTGGGTTATCTCTGTTACAAATAGTCAACTCTGCCATGGTAGCCCAACAGCAGTCACAGAAAATGTGTAAACAAGCAGTGAAGTGTAGATGAATGGGCGTGGCTATGTTTCAAAAACATAAAAACAGGCAGCAGGCTGGCTCAGGCAGGGAACTTGCCTGAAAGATGGAACTTTAGGCTGAGCGCAGTAGTTCACACCTGTAATCCCAGCACTTTGGAAGGTGTAGGTGGGAGAATCGCTTGGGCCCAGGAGTTCGAGATCAGCCTGGGCCACATAGCAAGACCCTGACTCCATAAAATATACAAAAATTAGTTGGGCATGGTGGCATGTGTCTGTAGTCCCAGCTATTTGGGAGGCTGAGGCAGAAAGACTGCATGAGCCAAGGAGGTCAAGGCTGTGGTGAGCCAGGATTGTGCCACTGCACTCCAGCCTGGGCAACAGAGGGAGAGACTGTCTCAAAAAACAAAAAAAAAAATTTAATAAGACTGATTCCAGCAAATAAAGATTTCAGAGATTTTTAACTTTCAATGAAAGCTGTCTAATATAAGCTTGCGTTTCCATCCATCCATCCTTTCGTTCATTCATTCAGCTCACTGCCAAACCTTCTCCACGCCCCCCCTTTTCCTTCACGGCTCATGCTTAACCACCTGACTCCCTGCTGCTCGCTGCTACAATCTACCAATGGCAGGCACCATCCCTCCTTCATGGATAGCCATCTCTCTCCACCTTTGCTGCATCATCCACAGTGACTTCTACAAGAACACAGATGACCCACCCAACAGCACATCCTCCTCCCCCTTACATTCTTACTTTGCTCCACCTCAGCCACCCAGTCCATGGTCATACCCCAGATCTCATCAACACCGGTAACAGCCCCACCTCTGCAATCTCCATTTCGCCACCACTACCTCGCATTCTTCCCCGTCACTTCTGATACTCCCACTCCAGCATGTCTTCAACCTCATCACCCAAGTGTTTCATTACCCACTGTACTTCCGAGGTCCCTTCCTTTCCTAACCAGCTTTGCTTCCTCGGTCCTTCATTTAAGTTTGCTCTTGTAAACACACTTTCTCCATTGTCCCCACCCCCACACTAACCTGGCCAAATGCCAACACGGGTTAAACCCAATCCTCTACCCACCCCATGCCTGAACCTGAGCAGAGAATATTGCTGGAAGAAAACCCTCAGCTGTGCTGAATAGGCTCACTTTACATTCAAGGCCATGAATCTCAAATGGGCACTCTGGAAATTCCATTAAACTTCCTTAATATGTTTACTTGTCTGCACTCCAGAAAAACTATTTCATACTTTGTCTCCTCAAATCTCCTGTATTCCTTCCTCCCCTCAGCTCACTGAGAAAATAATCTGATGAGAACTCCCTTATCTTTCAAACCAAATCTACTGAGCAACACACCCCTGTAAATAGAATCGCCTCCTTCCCTATTGTTCAAATGGAGAGTGTCCCTGTGTTTCTAAAGGAATCAAAACACAACCCTTCCACATTCACGTTGATTTCATCCCCATGAACCTTCTCAGAAACTTTGCTCCACAATTACCCTTTCTCATTTGTCTTCATCTTCTATTTCTTTCTCTCCAAGAGCGTCCTTGATAAGACAAATCACTGAAAACCCCTTCTGGACCTCCCAGGCCTCTGTAAGAACTGCCCCTTTCTCCCCTCCTCCTTTTGGCAAAACTTAGGCGACAGCTGCCTCCACTGCCTTTCCCCCATTTTCCCCTTAGACCTCTTCAACCACACTGCCACCCACTCTACTGGACTGACGGTGGGCCAGGTCCAATGAGCTCAAGGATGCCAAAGCAGCTGCCACTTCTCTATCATCTTACTCAATATCTCAATAGCATTTCACACGATTCTTGAAATACTTTCTTCTCTCAGCTTCATGACACCACACTCCTATTTTTCTCCTACAGCATGGGCTACTCTAAGTTCTCCTTCACTGACTATACTCCTAAATGTTGGCATTTTCTGGGAAGCTGTCCTGGACTCCTCCCCTCTCCCAATCTATACTCTCTCTCAGAAACACCCATCTAGTCTCACAGCCTCAAGCATTATGAGGACTCCCAAATTTAATCTGCAGCCCTAACCTCCCCTTAACTCCAGATCTGTATATCCAAATGTTTATAAAACTATCTTCAAACTCACACTTCATGTGTCTAAAACAAACACATGGCCGCTGCCATGTTTCCTGGCTTTGGCCCCCTCCTCCTACTTTGGGGAGGCGAATCTCCTTCTCCTTTCTCTCTCTCTCTCATTTACTTTCTAAATAAACTATATTTTCTAATCTAAAAAAAAAAACAGAACAATTGATTTAGTCACCCCCACCACTCCCAGTCTTCCCCATCCCAGTAAACGGCACTCATCCAACTGCTCGATGTAAAAAACACAGAAACAAAAAATATACAGGAGCCATCCCTTATTTTTTTCTTGTCCTCAAGCTCCACCTCTCTCATCCAATCCATCAGCAAATCTTATTAACTTACTTCCAAACATTCCCAAACCATACTTTTCCATCTAGCTTCACTGCCACCATCCTTGTCCAAGTCTCTATCATCTCCCACCTGGATGTTTGCCGTGGACTTTTTCAAACAAAATCAGGTGAACCGCTGTTCTAAACCCTCTCATGGGTTTCCCTCACACTCAGAATAAAATCCAAACTCCTGAACCTGGACAATAAGGCCTTATATGACCTGGCTCCTGCCAACTTCTCCAGCCTCGATACCACTCTGTCCCCTTTTTACTTGCTTAAACAGCTCTGCCAAACTTATTCCAATCTTAAGACATGTGCCCTCCATCTGGAATATTCTTCCTCTAGATACTTTTAAGTGGCTGCTTCTCATTCAGATCTTAGCTTAAATTTCACCTTTTCAAAGAGGCCTTTCCCAATTACTCAACTAAAGATGGTCCCCAGTAACCAACTACAACAGCACCTTTACTATATGATAGTTTATTTCTTTATTGTCTGTATCTCAGAGTAAGCTCCAAAGAGTAAGGGTTTTTTTGTTTTTTTTTTTAAGAGTAAGGATCTTGTCTGATTTGATTAATGTTATATCTCTAGTACCAAGAACTGGCACATAATTCATTTAACCAACATTTACTGAGCACCCAGTATATTTTAGGCCCAAAGAACACTGGGATTAGAGCAGTCACAAGTGTGTGATTAGCAAGTCACACACTTATTCCTAGAGATTGATTACACTGTTGCAGGGCACATACATTCAACTACCATTATAATAAGGGCTCTTAGGGAAAGCAGTCTTCAAAGGAGGAAGCACCTCATGCAATTAAGGAAATCACAGAAGCACTTCTGAACTTGGCTCTGAAGAGTAAGCAGGAGTGAACTAAGGGGAGGTGAGAGCAGGGGATTTATCTTGAAGGCAACAGGAAGTCACTGGGTTTTAAGCAGAAGACAAAAGTCAAATTTCCCCTGAAAACAGATTATCACTCAGGATGTAGCAAAGAGAATGAATTAGAACAGAGCTTCCCACAGAATGCCCTATGAATCATGAATGGATAACAGATGTGCCTGAGATATTGATCCCTTTAGTCCCTGGCGTGACTGGGTAGGTTGGTCCAGGGCAGCCAAAGCCTCCTGGGAAAGCTGCCTCCAACCTTGAGCAGCAAGGTCCAGTTACCCCAGTGAATCGTGCAAATATAATTTTCTAAGTGCTGTGATGTTTACAAAAAAAGTGCTGGGAAGCCCTGGGTTAGAGAACACAAGTGTGAATGTTGGCAACCTATTAGGAGGCCATTGCAATAGTCTTGGAAAGAGATGACAATATCTTAGTGGCAACAGTGGGGATGGAGAACAACAGACGTTTTTAAATATTCAGGAAAAAAATCAACAAGACTTCACTGTGTCCTTTACCATAACCTTCATTAGGTTGAGAAGGTGGAGGGAAGATGTCAAGAATAACTTCCAGCATGCACAGGTTGGGCTTGCCCACTGGCTGGATGGTGTTAAATTTCACTGAGATAAGAAATAAAGGAGGAAGGCCAGGTTTGGAAGGGAAGATTGAGTTTTGTTTTGTTTTGGACATACTGAGTTTAAGGTACCTGTGTGACATCCATGTGAAATGTGAAAAAAAAAAAAACATTGGGACTGAAGTTCATGGAAGAAACCTGGGCTAGAGATACAATTCTGTATCTCTACATACATAATACTTGTAGTCATGAGAATGGATAAAATTCCTAGAGAACATAGAATAAAAGGACTTAGGCTTGAAGAAAGTCAACATCTTAAGAATGGAAGGAAGGCCAGGCTCCGTGGCTCAGCCTGTAATCCCAGCACTTTGGGAGGCCTAGGCGAATGGAATGCCTGAGGCTGCAGGTTCGAGACCAGCCCAGGCAACTTGGCAAGACCTCGTCTTTACAATAAATCAAAAATTAGCTGGGCGTGATAGCACACGCCTATAGTTCCAGCTACTTGGAAAGCTGAGGCAGAAGGATGGCCTGGAGCCCAGCAGGTGAACACTGGGGTGGCTATGAGCTTACCACTGCACTCCAGCCTGGGCGACAGAGTGAGACTCCAACTCAAAAAAAAAAAAAGAATGGAAGGAAAAAGAGGAACCAGTAAATAATACTAAAAAGAAGGAAAACTATGTGTCACAGAAACCAAAAGAAGAATAGCTTAGGGAAAAAAATTTATAGATCACTGGATGTGTTAAAATAGAAGTAAGATACATGAGAAATGGTTAGGGGCTAGAGAGGGGAGTGGTGCATCAAGTGGCCTCCAAGATATGTTGTAACTTTAAGAAGCTGAGATCCAGCCGGTGCGGTAGCACAAATTGTAATCCCAGCACTTTGGGAGGCCAAGACGAGAGGACTGCCTGAGCCCAGGAGTTCAAGACCAGCCTGCCTGGGCAATGTGGTGAGACCTCGTCTCTACAATAAATTTTTTTAAAAATCAGCCAGGCACGGTAGCACGCACTAGTAGTTCCGGCTACTTGGAGGGCTGAAGTGGATGGATTGCCAGAGCCCAGTAGATCAACACTGGGGTGGCCATAAGTGTGCCGCTGCACTCCAGCCTGGGCAACAGAGTGAGACTCTGTAGCAGGAATCTTTACAAAGAGAGATGGGACATCGAGGCCACTTTGCCAGGAAACAGCGTTTATTCATGCCAATACCAGCTCAGCAGATTCGCATCCAAAAGCTGAGTCCCGAGTGCAGGGGGCATTGCCTTTTATAATTTTAGCTTTCCTGTCCCCCAATAATGCTTACATTTTAGTAACATACTGGCTAATTGGGTATTTCATAGCTCAAGGTTACAGCAGAGTTACACTTGCGCACTACATTGGGGCCTCATTTCTTTCTAGTATGTATCATCCAAGAAGGTTCCTATCTTATGGTGCTAGAACTCCTCTTTCATTATCTGGGAAGGCTTTTATCTTACTGTGCTAAGGGGGGGCCCCTACTCTGTCCTGGGAAAGCCTTCATCTTATGAGGCTTGGGGGAAGGGCTCCCTGTCTCAACCCCAGAAAAAAAACAAAACAGTTGAGATCTGACCCTACAATTCCATGAAGGAAAATTAGCTGATATTTTAATCGTCACAGATGAACCTCAAGAGCACATGTAATACAGTAATTTAACAAATAATTTTACCTCCTATCTTCAATGAGACGCTGGACTTTGTGCTACTCTTCCTAAGTTCTCCTTCACTGATAACCCCTTCTCTGCTCAACTTCTAAATGTTGGCATTTTCCAGGAAACTGTTGTGGACTCCTCCCCCTCCCCATCTACACTGTCTCTTAGGAACTCCCATCTATGGCCAGCTCAGTGGCTCAGCCTGTAATCCCAGCGCTTTGGGAGGCCGAGGTGAGTGAATTGCCTGAGCCCGCGGGTTTGAGACCTACCTGGGCAACTTGGCGAGACCTCAATCTCTACAACAAATCAAAAATTAAGCCAGGCTCGGTGGCTCAGCCTGTAATCCCGCACTTTGGGAGGCTGAGGTGAGTGGATTGTCTGAGCCCGCAGGTTCGAGACCCGCCTGGGCAACTTGGCAAGACCTCATCTCTACAATAAATCCAAAAATCAGCTGGGCATGGTAGCGCATGCCTGTAATTCCGGCTACTCGGAAGGCTGAGATGGAAGTATCGCCAGAGTCCAGTGCGTCAAGGCCACAGTGGCCGGGAACAGCCACTGCACTCCAGTCTGGGCGACAGAGTGAGACTCCAACTCAAAAAAAAAAATTAGCCGGGCGTGGTAGCGTGCACCTGTAGTTCCAGCTACTTGGAAGGCTGAGGCGGAAGGATTGCCGGAGCCCAGCAGGTCGAGGCTGCGGTGGCCGGGAACAGCCACTACACTCCAGTCTGGGTGACAGAGTGAGACTCCAACTCAAAAAAAAAAAAGAAACTCGCATCTATAGTCTCATAGCTTCAAGCATTATGAGGACTCCCAAATTTAATCAACAGCCCTAACCTTTCCTAATTCCAGATTTACATATCCAATTGTTTATAAAACATCCTCAAACTCACCAGGGCTGGAGAAGTGTCAGTATAATTATGCCCAGGGAAATGATTAAAGGGGCTAAAATGCTATGTTCAGGAAATAAAGGAGTTAAGATAATGTACTTCAGCAATCACACAATGCCACAGCTGAGAATTCTGTGCAGTATAAATGTACTAAAGGTGTACTAAATATAAGGCTGGGCTCTGTGGCTCAACCTGTAATTCCAGCACTTTGGGAGGCCGAGGTGAGTGGATTGCATGAGCCTGCAGGTTCAAGACCAGCCTGGGCAACTTGGCGAGACCTCGTCTCTACAAAAAGTCAAAAATTAGCCGGGCGTGGTAGCGTGTACCTGTAGTTCTGGCTATTTGGAAGGCTGAGGCAGAAGGATCGCTGGAGCCCAGCAGGTTGCCGCTGGGGTGGCCGTGAGTATGCCACTGCACTCCAGCCTGGGCAACAGAGTGAGACTCCAACTCAAAAAAAAAAAGGTACACCAAATATGATAGGTATTTGCCTATTTCAGGAACTGAGCAAGAGATCAAGAAAAGGAAGCACAAAGAGAATTACCAACATCACCTCCCTGAAACCCAAGTCTGGAGTCTTTGATTCCTTTCAAAAACAAATGAACCAAAAAACTAAAAAGTACAGCCTACAGATAGAACAGACTTCTATCATATGTGAAAAATAAAGGCACACAATATATAGTAAACATCATGAAAACAAATTTTACAAAAGTAAAAAGTTTCCCAATACACACTCTTTTTCTTCTATTTCTCCAGGATTGAAAAGAGGGACTAGAGGGACTATTAAAACTCTACAAATCTTCCAAATGAGCAAAAAAATCCACAAAGGAACAAAAAGTCCCCACTCTTTCAGTTTGTCTTGTTTGTCCTAATCTTGTAAGAAGAGCAAGAGGATCAAATCAACAGTGTTTACTGTGGAGTTTGGCCTGTAGGCATGGTAAAGGGGTAGGTGAATAAGGGTGTGCCTGCTGAGAGAGGAAGTAAGGGCAACACCTTGCATTCTTGGAAGTGGAGGTGTAATTGACGCCACTGTGAGGGCAGAACTAACACTCAGGTATGTGTGGCAAAAGCCTGAAGTCAGTCTAATCTCCTCTCTGTTTCAAGCCAAGTCCAAAATTCCTATTTTTTTACAAGTCAGCAACAAAAAGACAATCCTATTAAAACATAAGCAAAGGACTTGAACAGGTATTTCTCCAAAGAAGATATATTAATGGCCAATAAGCATATAAAAAGCTGTTCAGGCCGGGCTTGGGGGCTTAGTCTGCAATCTCAGCACTTTGGGAGGCTGAGGCGAGTGAATTGGCTGAGCCCACGGGTTCGGGACCAGTCCAGGCAAGTTGGCAAGACCTCATCTCTACAATAAAATAAAAAATTAGCCGGGAGTGGTAGCATGCACCTGTAGTTCCAGCTACTTGGAAGGCTAAGGCGGAAGGATTGCCGGAGCCCAGCAGATCAATGCTGGGGTGGCCATGAGTGTGCCACTGCACTCCAGCCTGGGCGACAGAGTGAGACTCTGACTCAAAAAAAAAAAAAAAGCTGTTCACCATTATTAATTGCTACAAAAGTGCAACAACAACAACAAAAAGCTACAACGATAGACTATACCTACTAGAATGGCTATAATCAAAAACAGAAAGAGAATGGAACCCTCATATATTGCTGGTGGGAATGTAAGATGGTGCAGCTGCTGTGAAAAACAGTTCAGCAGTTATTTAAGAAGTTAAGGCATAAAGTTACCATACAACCCAGCAATTCCATTCTGAGGTATACAACCAAGAGAAATCAAAACAGGTTTCAAACAAAAATTTGTAAATTCTCACAATAGCCCAAAAGTGGAAATAATCCAAATGTTCATTAACTGATGAACAGATAAGCAAAATGTAATATATCCATACAATGGAATACTACTCAGACATAAAAAGGAAAGAAGTATTGATACATGCTACAATATGAAGGAGCCCTGAAAACATTTATCTAAGCAAACAGAGTCAGACACAAAAAGCCACACATTACATGACCCATTTATATGTACATCCACAACGTAAATCTGCAGAGACAGAAATGGGTTAATGGCTGCCAGCTGCTAGGGGCAGGAGGTAATGGGCAGTGATAGCTTAATGGATAAGGGATTTGTCTTTGGGGAGATGAAAATGTTCTAGAATCTGACAGTAGTGATGGTTATGCAGCATTGTGAATTTTATGTTATGTGAATTTTACCTTAATTTTTAAAAAAATAACTCCTATTCTTCTAAAAATCCTGTACTACAAGGGGAAAAGATAGGACATTAAAGCTACGTGTGGGCTAGGCTTGGTGGCTCAGCCTGTAATCCCAGCACTTTGGGAGGCTGAGGCGAGTGGATTGCCTGAGCCTGCAGGTTCGAGACCAGCCTGGGCAACTTGGTGAGACCTCGTCTCTACAATAAATCAAAAATTAGCCGGGTATGGTAGCGCAGCTGTGGTTCTGACTACTTGGAAGGTTGAGGCAGAAGAATTGCCGGAGCCCAGCGGGTTGACGCTGGGGTGGCTGTGAGTGTGCCACTACACTCCAGCCTGGGCAACAAAGTGAGACTCCAACTCAAAAAAAAAAAAAAAAAAAAAAAAGACAAGAAAAAAAGAAAAAGAAAGCTACGTGTATGAAAAGAGGCATGGCAGGGCAAGTTCTAAACGAATTATTTTCACTAGCAAATCAGTCTATATATACTTCACCCAAAGACTTAAACGTACACAAACTTGTCAGGATAAAATAAACTGCTGTGTTAATTTCTACAAATTAACTTTAATGTAAGCAGAAGCTAAGCATTTAGATTAATGAGTTAATAAGGTACTCTGGAAGAACCAATGAAAAAACAAGGGTAAGGAAACTTCTATGTGATCACATTACTACTTTCCAATCGAGTAACATATTTATACAACTAAAAAAACAGAGATATGGCAACCGGAAATCCATAAAAGGACCTGGAGACAGTGAAAACAAGCGCCCAAAGCCACAGCAAGCACAGATGCATGACTCACAGACACCTCCTTGGCTGATCTGTGTGGGTTAGCAGAGGGCAGAACTGGAGAACAGCAAACATACTCCGGTATCAAAGGGCTATTTATAAAGTTTTCCAAAAACCTCAGCTATCTTTTCACTAAGAAAGAGAAAAGGAAAACACATACCTATCAATATCACTCAAGAAAATGCTGTTTCCAATTCTAAGCTAAATGTCTAGGTCAGATAAGCAACCCAGGATCTTTGTTCATAGCCCTGAGTGTTCTGAGGGCACTGAGGTCAGGTCCACATTACCCAGTGACACTTCTCCATCCAGGGTGATGCAGTGCTCAGGCCATGATGAAATCACTCTACAGACCAAACGTCACAGCTGCCACTTGTCCACACCCACCAAGTTACCATGGAACTGGTATAAACAGAACAGAGTTTAATAAGCTAATAGTTCTGATCTAATAGCTGACAACACCAATTAAATTTATAATGACACTGGAGTAATAAAAGAGCATACTTCTCTTTGTAAACATGATTCAAGCGGTGATTTTCATTTTGCCCTTTGCAGATGCCAGGACACTTAGAAACCACTTATCTCTTTAAGAGTTGGTGTTTCAGGGGGTTTATCATTTTATAAGAAAAGGATCACAAACATTAGAAAGCCCAGCTACCTGAACTATCCAACCATAGGATAAAGAATTCCCATTATTTTCACAGTAAAAGTGAATGATGGGTAGTTGGAGTCCAGAACCTGGAACCCTGGGTTACTAGTCTGATCTTCCTCTGTTTCCCTGATTGATTCTAGTTCTGGTTCTGGCTTTCATAAAGAATATGTGATCACCATTTTCTTTCTTTCTTTTTAAAAAGAGACAGGGTCTCACTCTGTCGCCTGGAGTGTGGTGACACAATCACAGCTCGCTATCCCTAAAATGATCCTCCCAACTTGGCCTCCCAAGTAGCTAGGATTACAGGTGTAACCTGGCCATGATCTCCATTTCTTTTTTTCTTTTCTTTTTTTTTTTTTGAGTCAGAGTCTCACTCTGTCGCCCAGGCTAGAGTGCAGTGGCACGCTCACGGCCACCCCAGAGTCAACTGGTTGGGCTCCAGCTATCCTTCTGCCTCAGCCTTCCAACGAACTGGAACTACAGGCATGTGCTACCACGACCGGCTAATTTGTTGATTTATTGTAAAGATGAGGCCTCACCAAGTTGCCTGGGCTGGTCTCGAACCCATGGGCTCAGGCAATCCACTCGCCTCGGCTTCCCAAAGTGCTGGGATTACAGGCTGAGCCCCCGAGCCCAGCCCATTTTCTCCACTTCTAAAACATGAGCAAAGGCCACTAAGTTCATGAGATGGCTTTACCACAGAATCCATGGCCATCAGGAAACAAGAGCAGCAGATAGGACTGGCCTGCTAGCACTTACATCCTTGAGTCCACTGACTAGCCCTACAAATGGCAACATTTATGCTTCATGAGGAAGAAGTCATCACGTCCCTTAACCACATTGACATAGTATGTACCAAAGCTATCAACAGTGGGTCCTTCAAATAAAAGTTCTTATGGACTACCCTACAGCAGTTAAAATGAAAGGGCTACATACATTTTTTGGTGTGAATAGAGCTCAAAACCCTGCTGTTGAATGAAAAAAGCAAGTTGTTGAAAGATATGAATGACATAGTACCATATGTTGAAATAAGATGCATATATAACATGAAAAGATACAAACCAAATCCTTGATAGTTGCTGTTTTTGGTGAATGGGAATGAGACTGGGGAAGATATGGGAGGCAGGTAACAAAGAAGACTTCAATTTCATCAGTATTGTTTTATTTTTGTTTAAAAAAAAAAAAAAAAAGTAGGCTGGGTGTGGCAGCTCACACCTATCCCAGTACTTGGGAGGCCAAGGTGGGAGGACTGCTTGAGCCTAGGAGTTCAAGACCAGCCTGGGCAACACAGAGAGATCTCATCTCTGCAAAAAAAATCAAAAAATTGGCTGGGCTCGGTGGTTCAGCCTGTAATCCTAGCACTTTGGAAGGCCGAGGCGAGTGGATTGCTTGAGCCTGCAGGTTCTAGACCCACCTGGGCAACTTGGCAAGACCTCGTCTCTACAATAAATCAAAAATTAGCCAGGCGTGGTAGCGCGCACCTGTAGTTCCAGCTACTTGAAAGGTTATGACAGAAAGATCACTGAGCCCAGCAAGTTGAGGCTGCGGTGGCTGGGAGCGTGCCACTACACTCCCTTCTGGCGACAGAGTGAGAATCCAACTCAAAAAAATATAAATAAATAAAAACATTTTTATAAATAAATGAATTAGCCAGGGGTGTTGATGTAAGCCTGCAGTCCCAGTTACTTGGGAGGCTGAAGTGAGAGGACTGCCTGAGCCCAGGAGATCAAAGCTACAGTGAGCCATGATGGTGCCACTGCACTCCAGTCTGCATGACAAAGTGAGACCCCAGCTCAAAAAAAAGAGAAAATACTACAAAATGCTACCATTTGTTAATTATGGGTGATAGGCCGGGCTCAGTGGCTCAGCCTGTAATCCCAGCACTTTGGGAAGCTGAGGCGAGGAGACTGCCTGAGTCCATGGGATCAGGACCAGCCTGGGCAACTTGGCAAGATCTCATCTCTACAATAAATCAAAAATTAGCTGGGCGTGGTAGGACGTACCTATAGTTCCGGCTACTTGGAAGGCTGAGGCGGAAGGATCACCAGAGCCCAGCGGCTTAACACTAGGGTAGCTGTGAGTGTGTCAGTACGCTCCAGCCTGGGCGACAGAGACTCCAATTCAAAAAAAAATTACGGGTGATAAATGCACAGGTATTTGTCAAATTTGCTTTCATACATAAGTTTTTTTTTTTCCAAATTAAAAAAAATGCCTTTTATTCTATAAGAACTTGGTGGCAATATGCTCAATCAGTTAACAGTTGCTGAGCATCCACCACATGCAAATAATAAATCCTATACTGAGTATTTACTGTATGCCAGGCACAGCACTAAGTAGTCTGTATTATGTTACAGGGTGGTACTTTTTGTAGAGAGAAATGCTTATCATACTCATCTCTAGTTTTCATTAGCTACAGTCCTGGTCTCCTCAGTCTGGTCCTGGGAAAACTACTGGCTTTTCTGATTGGCTTGTTTGGGAGAAGAAACTGTGGGTCAGACCCTTCCCCTCTGCCAGGAGCTGCTTGCTTGCAGAAGGAACTTGTAAGTCTGACAGGTCGGCTCTGCTTGCCTGTGTGTGGCCCACAATTCCAGAGACTTGTTGGGTAAATTAATCTAATTTGTGTGCTTAACTCTGGATCGATATTAGAAACCCATCAATGCTGCACACCTAAGCCACATCCTTCAACCTAATCTTTATTCGTAACAAAGGTAAAAAAATACATACAAAGATGAAATCCTTATATCCATTTGCCTGACTTTCAATTGGTTCCATTATTAGGCAGGAGATAAAAGTTATTTATTGTCTCCCTATGAACCAACACTGTTGCTGTTGCTATTTTACAGATAAGTGTATTTAGGCTTAGAAACACTAAGTATGTAATTTACCCAAGATAACAATAAGTGGCAGAGGCAGTTCAAACTCATATTCATCTGGTTCCAGAGTTCATATTCTTAATTATTCTACCAAGGTATTATGGTTGCATATCAGAGCAAAGACAAGCAGTATCTATTACTTGCTAAGAATCTTTAGTTGAAGCTTTTCTCGGTACATGTTTGGACCTCAAAGAGGGCAGAAAGAGTGCATGCATATGTGTGAGTATGTATACGGAGTAGTAAAGGGACTCATCATAAAATCCCTTTGGGGACCTTTTAAACATCAAAGTTAGTTCAAAGCTAGAAGTCATGTTTCCTTTCGCCCATGTACGTACCCACTACCTGCAAATTTTGCTCAAGATACCATAGAAACATGGCAGATTTCTTATCTTCCATACTTTAAAAGGACTGTGTTCAGGCACTCCTCCCTGTGTGACCCACAAACAGAGCACTAGGCTCTGAGCCTAACTTGATGTCAGTCTCTACCTCCTGCAGTCCCTCCCCCTACCCACCTCCCTCCCAGGAAAAACAAACTTGCTTCCCTCGGCCAGGCCTATCTAGCTCCAGGGTCACACTAGTAAAGAAGGTCACTAGGCCTAATATAACTGACAGCCTCTGCTGCCACAAGTGTAGCCATGGGTCTGGACAGCCCACAAAAAAGTAGTCCCCTAACCACATTAGGAGTGGGTCCCAATCCTTCAGCTTGGCCCCTTCTCTGCAGGTTTGCCTATGTGGGTATTCCTCAGTTCTCTGGACTCATAATGACACCATCCACACCTCTGTAAAGCACTTTACATCCCACTACAGTGACCCAGGACTGAGTCCATGAAGCCTGTCCCTTCTCTAGCTACCCTTTTTCCTTCGTTGACCTAATCTAGTTCTATGACTTGAAAGCTACCTATAAATTCATAGACAATTCTCCACTTTACTTCACAAGTCAAGAGTTTCAGATTCATATATCCAACTCTCTATTCAACATCTCTACTTGGGTGTCTAATAGTATCTCAAAGGTAACATGACCCAAACCAAACTTCCAATTTGCTTTTAAAATTAGTTTTAAAACTTAAAAGTTGACTAGGAAACACTGATCTATGTATGAATCAGCAGTAGCACATTTGTTCCTATAAACACATGGAATGTCTGCAGCGGGACACTCTCTGTGGAGTTCAGTACATATGGAATGCTGAGTGGAAACCACACTGAATGAATAGCCTAGGCACTGGGAAGAGTTATTTGCCCAGAACAAGCAGTGCTTAAAGTGAGCAGTCATCTTAATGCAATGCCCCTTTCCCTTAGACTTTTCCAGCCCCACTTCCCCCTCTAACCATCTATTGCAATCACCACTCCACTTCCAGATTTTTGTTCACGCTATCTTTGATTTGAAATGTCCTCTTCTCTGCCCCAGTCTCATCTAGCAAAATTAACTGACCTTCAAAGTCCAGGTGAAATGCCCCTCTCCCATTAACCCATTCCAGATCTCGCCAACAGAATGAGTGATAGATATACACTGGTAGAAAAGGGCATTATTCTTTAATCACAGGTCCAAAACTTCAGGGGTTTTTTGTTTTGTTTTGTTTTACCACTCTCTTTCATCTCTATACCCAATCACCTTGGCTCTACCCTAAAATATATCCAGAGTCTGACCACCTCTACTGCCACCATCCTGGTTCACACTGCCATCATCTCTTACCTGGACAACGCAACAGCCTGTCTTTGTTTTGTTTTGTTTTTTGAGTCAGAGTCTCACTCTGTCACTCAGTCTGTAATGCAGTGGCATGCTCATGGCCACCACAGCCTCAACTTGCTGGGCCAGGCGATCCTTCCGCCTCAGTCTTCCAAGTAGCTGGAACTACAGGTGCGAGCCACCACGCCCGGCTAATTATTTGATTTATCCTAGAGACGAGGTCTCGCCATGTTGCCCAGGCTGGTCTTGAACCCCTGGGCTCAAGCAATCCTCTTGCCTCTGCCTCTCAAAGTTGCTGGGATGACAGGGATGAGCCACCACGCCCGGCTACAGCCTTTCATTTAACTAGGGAGTAGGCAAGTTGGTGACTTAAGAAATGTCTAAAAGTAAGCATCTGAAAGCCTGCAGTGTCTAACCACTCAGATCCCAAAGCCTTAGGTAAATACCTCAATCCTTCTTACTGTAGGCTTTCCCAAGATATTTTTCTACCCCACAGAATCTCAATAAAAATAATTCCCTTTTTTCCTTTGATGCGAAAGTGATCAGGTTCAGACACCCCCCACCCCAAAATAAGAACTGCACAAAAAAAAGGATTTTCCATAAGATTTCAGAATACACAAATCAATGAACAACTTCAGAATATAACAATCAATAAGCCCTCAGGTGAGTCAACCAGAATGTAGAACACCAGAAATATAACTGAAAATTTGCTCCTAATTTTCACACACTCCCCCACTAGTAAATACACAGCAGAGGATAGGTAAAGGATTTAAATCCTCTAGTGATCTTCAACATCTTTACAAACAAGTACTCGATTGCTATTTCTATAAAGAGCTGTTTCTATTATTAGGAAGAAGTTGAGGCACAGAGAGGTCAAGAGTCAAATCAAGGTAAAGCTTCACGCTGGCAGCATGGGTTAAAGTTCAATGCAGATGTACTGGAGTCACAAGTGTCGTTACTTTACCAAACAACTTGACTCCATCTGAACGCTAAGTTAGAGAAGAGGACTAAATAGGTTTCTTTAAGACACAAGCTAACTCCTTCCATTCCGAACCACCATACTCCCTCTCACTCTCTCTTACAGGCTAACTGCACATTTCCACTGTCAAAAGCCACATTAAAAGACCAGCAGAAGACCACAATTGTGTGGCTAATCTCAGCACAACTGCTGAATGGGGCATGCTCCGTGAGACCCCAGGGTCTGGCTCCACATATATGTGAATGTGGGTACGTGAGCCCTATCGGGTTTGGGAAAAGGGAGGAGAGTTCAATGTCAGTACCTTAAACAAAAAGTCCATTCAATGAGAATATCACCATGTTCCTTTTGCCCTTTCTCCCTAGGAACTAAATTAAACAGATTACAGACAGTGGCAAGAGCTGGCCTTAGAACTGCCTCCCTCTTATTTGTTATTTTTAGCAATTTAGTCTGACAACGCCTGACAACTAAACATGCCTAGAATAGCTAAAGGGAGGGGGGATTATCAGATACTACGGGGGGCGGGGGGGGCCCCTCTATTCATCACTTTCTCCAATCCTAAGAAAGAATCATTTTCCATGTCTTTATAGGATCACACAGAGTTTTAGCCTTTAGAGTTTCATATAAAAACAGAGTACATATAAAACGTCAGTGGAAACTGATAACGTTTCCTGACCTGGAGTACTGTTCCACCCTCACATTTGTTTTTTTAAAAACAAAAGAGGAATCAAATGAACTAAATTGTTTTACACAAACATCAGGAGTACAATGTATCTGTGTCCATTCGGGAAAAATTCCCTCACAAGATAATTATGTACCCAAAATAATGGCTTCATGAAGTGATTAAATTCAATTTTTTTTTATTATGCTGGTGGCAGGTGAGAGATGTATTTGAAAGCAAGACAAAGTGAGATGGCATCAACTCTTCCAATTAGTCACATCATGCCTAGTCATTCTATTTATAAATGAATATAACAAAAATTATTTGAAAAGTGAATTAAATGGTAAAATAAAAATGATAAAGACCTAAGAAAGTAGTGTAACAAAGATTAACTAAAATTCATTAAAATATATTTTATAAAAATTAGTAAGATACAATTTATAAAAATGTCCATGAACACTCAGGAAATCTAATCATTTATCAACCTTTTCTGAATACAGGGACATGCTTACCACTGTTCTAAGTATCATGTATTTTATAAGACAGAATAGGGCAAAGCTCTAAAGTGAGTAAGATGAAATCTTCCTGGGTATGTCAATTTATGTGTATGGAGTTAATAAGCTATCCAGTTCTGTCCAAAAGTGTGAATCTCTAAAATAGATGATGCCTAATAAAAACCACCTTTAAGCCATCACATGCCCATCTCTGTGACTTAATGACTACAAAGATATCAAAGGAAATGCCATCACCTTTGTATTACCTTTTTAGATGTAGGCAGACAATTAGCTTTCCTTTAGCTTCAAAAACAGGATTCCAATTAACTTTTCAAAAAGATAATGATCTGGACATGAAAGGAAATTTTTATGTTTTGTTTTGCTTCCTTCCATCATCTTTTCATTTTAAAGGGACATTTTTGCTCCTGAAGTGGCAACTCAGAAAAATACCAAGGTTATAACAACAAACTTAATAGAACTGACTAGAGTGACCCTAGAGATCTTCTGATCCAATACTTTCATTTTACAAATGAGAAAACTGAGGCTTAGAGTACAGCAAGGGTTAGAAAGAAGAACTTCTAAATCAACATAAGGCTTTATTTTTAATTTTTTGAGTTGGAGTCTCACTCTGTCACCCAGGCTGGAGTGCAGTGGCATGCTCACGGTCAATGCATCCTCAGTCCGCTGGGCTCAGGTGATCCTTCCACCTCAGCCTTCCAAGTAGCTGGAACCACAGGCATGCGCCACCATGCCTGGCTGATTTTTTTTTATTTATAGTAGAGACGAGGTTTTGCCATGTTACTCAGGCTGGTCTTGAACTCTTGAGCTCGGGCAATCCTTTCGCCTCAGCCTCCCAAAGTAACATAAGGTTTTAAAATTAGGAATTCAGGGTAACGAATGTTCTGCTGTAAATCTAGTAGACTTGGAAGCCTCTATGTATCTTTTTCATTTGAGCTGACATGTGTAGTGTGCTCATTAATATAGGTGTGGCCTTCCCCATATAGAGTATTGAACAACTTGCTTTTTCTGGCCAGTATCTATTACTTCAGATTGGAGGACACCTGTATATAAGAACAGAGACTGATCAGAGCAAGAATCTAGGATAAGGAAACACACACTGATTAACTTAGGAGGGAGGTATGCAATGCCATGAAAGAAAATTCAAAGTGTAGCTGATCAAAAGAAATCATTACCTAGCCTGAAAATGACCTGAGGAACTCTCAAGTATGGAAAGAAGGGGGCTAAGGATATATACTTATAGTCAGACAGAGAGAAAAGTACAGACCACATAAAGCATGTAACAATGAAGGCTGAAGTCAACAACTCTCTAAAGCATTCAAAGGTATAGGCTGTTATGGGTATAGACAAATTACAAGGAGAGAAACTCGGCACCCTGGAAATGTATCCAAGAAGAAAATAACTGAATCAAGATGCAAAAAGTTGAACTCTGGGCTAACTGGAATGCAAATCCAATGATCTTAAAT
Source organism: Tarsius wallacei (assembly GCA_963574415.1). Lineage (NCBI taxonomy): Eukaryota > Metazoa > Chordata > Mammalia > Primates > Tarsiidae > Tarsius > Tarsius wallacei. The sequence goes on along the minus strand of CAUYQG010295073.1, from coordinate 6,597 downwards.
CTTTTATCTTAATCAAAAATGAAGCTATATCATCAGGAAACAGATCAAATCAAGAACCAATCTATTTGAACTGTTCACATCTAAATTCTCATCAGATCAACTATATATATATAGAGAGAGAGAGAGAGTTGGAGTGTCACTGTTGCCCAGCTAGAGTGCTGTGGCACACTCATGGCCACCACAGCCTTGACCTGCTGGGCTCAGGTGATCCTTCCACCTCAGTCTTCCAAGTAACTGGGTCTACAGGCATGTGCCACCATGCCTGACTAATTTTTTTGACTTACTGTAGAGACAAGGTCTCGTCAAGTTGCCCAGGTTGGTCTCAAATCCCTGGGCTCAGGCAATCCTCTCACCTTCGCCTCCCAAAGTGCTGGGACTACAGGTGTAAGCTACCACTTCCGGTCCAGATCAACAATATTTCTATTAAAAAAATAAAATTAGGCCAGGCTCGGTGGCTCAGCCTGTAATCCCGCGCTTTGGGAGGCCGAGGTGAGTGGATTACCAGAGCCCGCGGGTTTGAGACCGCCTGGGCAACTTGGTGAGACCTCATCTCTACAATAAATCAAAAAATTAGCTGGGCGTGGTAGCGCGCGCCTGTAGTTGCAGCTACTTGGAAGGCTGAGGCGGAAGGATCCGGAGCCCAGCAGGTCGAGGCTGCGGTGGCCGGGAGCGGCCACTGCACTCCAGTCTGGGCGACAGAGTGAGACTCCAACTCAAAACAAATAAATAAAATAAGATTAATCACAGTTTCCATTTGGGCAAACGTTAGCACCTGGATTATAACACAGATACATCCACCAAGGCACCGATAATACTAATAGTAAAGAAAGCTCCAACAAAGAAAGCACATATGGCCTTTTTCAGACCCATTTCTGCTCTTCTCTGAAAGCTATATTAAGCTTTAAGATACCAGAACATAGAAACTATATATAGTTTACTATAAACTCTGGAGTTTCCAACCATCAGGCTCTTGTAGACTTAAGTCTTAAATAAGTGGAAACTATTTTAAAACAAACATCCACTTTTATAAATGATGAGAATGCAAATGAACTCTATAAAGAGATATTCGTATCTGAAATCCCAATGTATGCAACAATAAGAAAAATGACTTCACCCAAGACTCTCCAAGTCAAAACAACATAGAAAAGAGATTAATTTTACAAACTGTATTATTTTTAAAATATAAAAAAATATACTCATGTCTAACTATCCAGCTACTACTAAAGGTGGGAAGTCATCAAGCTAATATTTAGAATAGAGACATCTTATACTTCTTTCCAGGACTCAAATTCTTCCCAGGATGAAGATGGAGGGTAGTTTCTGAAAAACAGCTCCTCTCAACAAGAGGCTAACATAAGCTATACAAATACTCTATGAGAATATCTTGACTTGCTAGGGATAAAAATGGAATGTCTAGATAGATAAACTGTGGTACTTCTGTCTGATGGGATACCATACAGTATTGAACATGAGCAAATCACAATCTCAGGTAATAAGCATGGATGGACTTCACAAACACAATGCTGAGCAAAAAAACCAAGGCAAAAAACAATACAGTTCAAAAATAGGCTAAACTAAATTAGACTATTTTAGAGCTACCTCCATAGGTAATAAAGCTATATTTTTAAAATGGGAAAAAATTATCACAAAAAAGGGGGCAGGCAGAAATAACATTATGATCAAGGAGTTGGAAACAACAAGAATTCTGGTGTCCTGTGAACATTTGATTTCCTGGCCTGGATAACTGAGGTGTTTGCTTTATAATTATTGAATATATATTTCTATAAATGCTATATTTCAATATGAAATAAACATGACTGGTTTTTTAATGGAGGCTAGACTTTGAGCTACGCAAGCAGATAAACCACTAGGCACATTTTTTGTTTAACATCTTTAAAATCTTCTATTACTGGCTCTGTTCTCATCTGCCCTCCTTTCCTCACTGAAAACACAAAATCATTGCCTGTCATATAGTAGAATCCACTCGACCCCCAAAGAGGGGGTCCCATCATATACACAACAGCACCAGCTCAAAAATAAAGCACTAGGGCATAACTGGACATCCATCCAAGTGCCTACCAGTCACCACCCATGGCATGGAAAAAATGACCCTCAATAGGCAGAGTAAAATTTCCTCAATCATGGGAATTCCTCCAAATCATGTTCTCATCAGAGTATCAAAACTAAGCCAACTGCAGAGTGTCACAGGCACCTCCTATCCAGTTCTCTCAACACTATTCTTCCTAACTTATTTCAGAAACCACTGTCTGACCAAAACTGTCATTTTCATGAAAGAGTCAAGACTTCTACACAGTTTTTTAGATTTTACTTACAGCATGGACTGGAAAGTTACTTCAACAACCCTCGGATTGCAACACTCTGCGTCAGAAGTGGCACTGAGTACGCCAGAATGTCCTGGGTTTCCTTATTCTCATTCTGTCATTGCTGAGCTAACCAGGGTGGTGGAAGGGGTGGTAACCATGTTAGAGACAGAAGGGAAGGAAGCTAATTAACCAGTCATGCATGTGCCTAAAATATAACAGAGACTTCAGGTGGAAGGCGGATAAGCCTGAAGCCATAATTATTTGGCCTCCACATGGAACAAAGAAAAGAACACAAGGGAACGATGGCCAAAATGTGTTCAAATGTATCACTGAAGGTTTGTGGCTACCTGAAGGACTCCCAACAGCTAAGATTCAGAAGGTCAGGAGTTGAGCTTCAGATCATCTGAATGCTGAACCTAAGTTTTCCCAACTGCAGAAGAGGCCCATAAGTAATTATTTCCTCCTTACCTCCAAAAAAGTGAGCAAAAATATAGGATGTATAGTCCACTCTTCAGAAGATAAAGATCTCCTCCATCTGTCAATAGTTTTAGCTCAACTTTAACTAAAACTGAATTTTGTCAAAAAAGATTTCTATTTTCTCTTTGTACAATGATATGCATTTTACAAAGCAAATTATTTTACAAGGACGGATGAGTCATTAAAAGGCATAATTCCAAATCCCAATTATATTCATGTTATTTTTAAAGTTATGCTTTTGTACTTTTCTAATAACAATCTATAGTGTATTATGTATTGTACACTCAGTGTCTTCCTTAAAAAGTAATTTTTGAAACAGAAAATGTCCTCAAATAATGACATAAGTAACATAATTACTCTGTCATACTGAAGTCACCATTTTGTATTTTCTCATGAATAGAATCAGCCTCATTGGTCTACTAATCATGATTAGGATGAAATGGTAGTATTCCCTCCCAGAACCTGACCTATCAATTCTACAAAGGAAAGATAAAATCTACTTAACTCTATCATATTATGTACCTGTTATGAAAATACTTCCCAATTAATCCCAGTAAAGTGATTATAGTCTGAAGACTAGGAGTATTAAAATGTAAAAAAAAAGTTTTAAAAAGAAAAAAACAGTAAGACTATCTTCCCATCATTAAGATAGTGCTTGTCTTTACTCTTCTAGCAAGCAATATGACTCCCTATCCAGATACCATGAGGGCAAGGTTATAGTACATTATAAGAGAAACAGGTCAGTAGATAATGCCAGTAGGGTGGGTGATCACATAGGCACAGCATGACAGAGCTATCAAAAGCTAAACAAATTCTAGGCAAGCTTTGTACTCATAAATAAAGACACAAAAGATAAAGAATCAGTAAAAAGAAAACTAGGTAGATACCACCAAAGATGGGCTCTCATATCAGAGAACCTGAATCAGACCAGCACCTATGGGATAGAAAAGGTTGTCACCTACAGAGACTGTGGACCAAAGCAGTAAAGCAAGTTAACAGCCTTAATCAAAAACTGGACTTTTTATGACCAGCCTGGGCAACTTGGCAAGACCTTGTCTCTACAATAAATAAATAAATCAGCCAGGCATGGTGGCGCATACCTATAGTTCTAGATGCTTGCAAGACTGAGGTTGGAAGGATTATCTGAGCCCAGCAGGTCGAAGCTGTGGTGGCCAAGACTGTGCCTCTGTGCTCCAGTCTGGACAAAGGAGTGAAACTCTGACTCAAATAAAAAACAAACAAAAAAAACCCTGGACCTAAAAGAACCTTACTCTTTCAGAGATGAGATGAACACATGGTAAATAGAAACCGCCTATCCTTCTGTGATGTGAGCAATGATGGTGCCACTGCACTCCAGCCTGGGCGACAGGGTGAGATGCCAAGAAAGACAGAAAGAACAAAGGAAAGAAAGAATGAAAGAAAGAAAGAGCCCCCTTTGTCTACAGTGTTATGTATAAATTATGCCTTCTCAATTTAACTGCAAGATATCTGAAGATAGGAATTAATGATGATTATGATGATTATAGAGAATTAAAATGAATTAAAATAGATTGGCAAGAAATATTAGGGTCAAGAAGAAGAGTCTAAGCTGGGCTCGGTGGCTCAGCCTGTAATCCTGCGCTTTGGGAGGCTGAGGTGAGTAGATTGCCTGAGCCTGCAGGTTCGAGACCTGCCTGGGCAACTCGGTGAGACCTCATCTCTACAATAAATCAAAAAATTAGCCAAGCCTGGTAGTGCACGCCTGTAGTTCCAGCTACTTGGAAGGCTGAGACGGAAGGATCACCAAAGCCCAGCAGGTTGAGGCTATGGTGGCCAGTAGCGTGCCACTGCCCTCCAGTCTGGGCAACAGAGTGAGACTCCAACTCAAAAAAAAAAAAGAAGAAGAAGAGTTTGCATATTTGAAAGGAGGAGCAACAACCAGGAGACATTGGTGAAAACCATTTAGAGTTCCAAATCTGTATCAGTTTCCCAAGTAACAGAAAACCTTATTTCGTGGTTTATTCAACTGCTGATAGTTATAATTCCAAATCTCCACACTATGCCAAGAAACTAATAGAGTAATCACAGAGAACAAGAAAAAAGTATCTAACTTAAGACTGATGAATCAAAACATGATTCTCAGGAGAAGCAGCCTTACACTAATATCTGAGGGATTAGTAGACGGAGCTGGTAAGGGCAGGAGACGGAAGCTCTCAGATGGAGAGAACTACTTTTCAAAGATCTAGTAAAAAGAAAGAAAACATAACAAATTCCACGAACTGAGACTATTTCTGCATGGCTAAAGCATACGGTATAAGAGAAGGCAGAGAAAATGAGGGAAACAAGAGAAATAAACAGAAATCATTTCATAAAGAGCCTTGAAGGCATGTTAAAAAGTTTGAACTTTACTGTAAGAACAATAATAAGCTTTACACAGGGGAGTAATATGACCAGATTTAACATTTTAGAAAGGTCATCCTAACTTAAATATGTTAAAAGGATGAGAAGGGGGAAGGCTGGAGATAGGAAAATCAGTTAATATACTACTGCAGATGCTGGTGACAGCCTGTCTGAAGGAGGGAAAATTCTAGAAGAAAATATTGTTAATAAACAAAATACAGAAGAAGTAATATTCAGAGATAAAAATTTTCCAGAACTGATAAAAGACACTAATCCTCAGATTCAGGAAACCCAAACATTCCACATAGGCTTAAGAAAAAAGTAAAAATAATAAATCCATGCCTAAACACATTCTAGAGAAACTATAAAGCATGAAAGACGAAGAGAAACAGACTATTAAAAGCAGCTAGAGAAAAAAAAAAATTAACAATTAGACTAACAGATGACTTAACAGCAAAAATGGAAGCCAGAAGTCAGTGGAATGCTACCTTTAAGAGCTGAGAAATTACTACTATAAAGCAAAATAAAACATATGCTCTGAGCTGTGTATACAGTAATAATGAGCAGGGCTGGGCATGGTGGCTCAAGCCTGTAATCCTAGCACTTTGGGAGGCCGAGGTGAAGGGACTTGCCTGAGCCCACGGGTCTGAGAACAGCCTAGGCAACTTGACAAGACCTCATCTCTACAATAAATCAAAAAATTAGCCGGGCATGGTAGCGTGTGCCTGTAGTTCTGGCTACTTGGAAGGCTGAGGTGGAAGGACTGCCTGAGCCCAGGAGGTCGACGCTAGGGTGGCTATGAGTGTGCCACTGCACTCCAGCCTGGGCAATGGAGTGAGACTCCACTCAGAAAGCAGTCTCTAAATACCACTGCCCATTAAAATATCAGAATGAGGAGAAACTGATCAATACCATAGAAGGAGATTTATCACTTCTCTCTCAGTAGCTAACTGAAAAAGAAGAGAAAACAGTAAGAAACAAAGGAAACTGGAACACTACAATTAACAGTGTATGTTGCATAAGTGCACATGTGGGTGGGCTCGTGCATACATTTCAGGCTGAAGTAAAAAAAATCATAAAAGCATGACAGTGGAAAAGTATAGGGTTGCTTCAGGGAAGAGAAGGGAGTATGTAGTGGGTGACACTGTTAAAAATACAGGTTAGGAAGCCGGGCTTGGTGGCTCAGCCTGTAATTCCATGCTTTGGGAGGCTGAGGTGAGTGAATTGCCTGAGCCCGCGGGTTCAAGACCCGCCTAGGCAACTTGGCTAGACCTCATCTCCACAATAAATCAAAAATTAGCCAGGCGTGGTAGCGTGTGCCTCTACAGCTACTTGGAAGGCTGAGGCAGAAGGATTGCCAGAGCCCAGCAGGTCGAGGCTGTGGTGGCTGGGAGCGGCCACTGCACTCCAGTCTGGG
>CAUYQG010295072.1:0-27135 GCA_963574415.1 Tarsius wallacei | reverse complement strand
ACGCCCGGCCAATTTTTTTGATTTATTGTAGAGATGAGGTGTCGCCTGCCCAGGCGGGTCTCGAACCCGCGGGCTCAGGCAATCCGCTCACCTCAGCCTCCCAAAGGCGCGGGATTACAGGCTGAGCCACCGAGCCCGGCTCTTTTCCTGTTTTACAGATGAGGAAACTAGGGCACAGAGAGATACATACATTTCTCAAGGTCACACTACTATCTAGTGGCAAAGCTGAAATCAAAACTCAGGCATTCAGTACTTTTATTAATTACACTAAGGAATAGGGAGTATGGTGTAAGATTATGATGGGGAACGCCCCCCCCCCCCAAAAAAAACAGTTATTTTTTGGCGGACAGGCCCCGTGTGGTAGAGGCTTTTGCTGCTAATAAGTGTTCTAGGAACCCATTGGCGTCAGTGTGCCAGCTAGTGTTTGTGAGAGGCTGCATTCAGCTTCAGTGAATTTTTTGGGGGGAAGATTTTTTTTCAATGTGTTTGCCCATTCATGATGGGTGATTTACACAAACAACCTACCCACAATGCACTGAGTGTTCAGTTTTTGACCAAAAATGAAATGACCTTCATGTGCCACCCTCCTTGTTAATACAATCTTGCCCCAAGTAACTTTTTTTGTTTGCTAGATGAAAAAAATCCTCAAAGAGAAGCGTTTTGCCCATGTGGAAAAGGTGAAACAAAAAATGGCAGATGTTTATAGAAATAATAGTTAAGTGGTGAGCCAAACACCTGGATATTTTATTTGTAATCCCATTACAAATCCCACTGCATTATCATAGCTTTGTTAAAGAGTAATTAATGTTTCCATTCAATACTGCAAAAGCTAAAGACCAGAGAATTCAACATAAATGCCCAAGATCTTAAAATTAAGTGTCAGAGCCAGTGTACTATATAAACATAGTTCTGTCTGACAGAATCTTCAGTATACCAGGTTTTTACCATTGAGGACTGAAAATTGATTTTTATTACAATGAAGAGGAAAGTCAGGTGACGTTTTCGAGAAAAGAAAAGTGAATGGCTATCTCTAAGGTGTGGAATTTAAATAAATATTGTAGTTCTGTGGATAAAATTGAAAAGAGTATTCTGGTATCTAGATCTTTTTTTAAAAATTTAGTGTATAGGGAAGTTTTTATTAAATGATGTAACATTGATACCTAAATGAAGTAGCCTTGTGTATTTAATTTCATAATCTGCTTTTTCTCTCAAGAGTTTAACCCAGTGCAACAGCCACAATTAAATGAGAAAGTACTGAAAGACAAGCGTAAAAAGCTGCGTGAAACCTTTGAACGTATTCTGCGACTCTATGAAAAAGAGAATCCAGATATTTACAAAGAATTGAGAAAGCTAGAAGTAGAATATGAACAGAAAAGGGCTCAACTTAGCCAGTATTTTGATGCTGTCAAGGTAATCAAGTTTCTTTTGAGAGATAAACTAAAATGTTATACAAATTGAGTTATCCCTTATGCAAAATGCTTGGGACTAGAAATGTTTTAGATTTAGGGTTTTTTTAATTTTTTTATTTTTAAATATTTGCATGTACATATTGAGCTATCTTGGGAATGGGGCACAAGTCTAAACATGAAACTTATTTGTTTCCTATACACGTAGCCTGGAGGTAATTTTGTAAACTTTGTGCATAAAGCCCAAGTTTGACTACAGCCTATCACGAGGTTAGGTGTGGAATTTTTCTCTTAAATGACCTCATATCAGTGCTCAAAAAGTTTCAGATTTTGGTGCATTTTGGATGAGGGATGCCCAGTCTGTACTCAGATTTAAAAGTTAATTGGAAAATTGTTCATAATGAATCTCTCCCTCATGGAAATTTTGTATAAAACTAAATATACACCTGTCCTGTGAGCCAGCAAATCTAACCCTCTGTTTTTATGCAGGAGAAATTAATTCATCTACCAACACAGTAGTAGCCAAAAACTGGGAACAGCCCATGTTCATTAATAGGATAATGGATAATCAAATTGAAATATTTATTTATGCAATGGAATACTACTCAGCAATAAAAAGAAATGATCTACTAATACTCAGAACAACACGGAATTTTTTTTAAAAGATAAAGCTCAAAAACATGCTAAGCTTCTTTCATAGTTATGGTTCCATTTTTATGAAATTCTAGAACGGCAGTGGTTACCTTGGGATGGTATTAGAATACATTGGGAAGGAGTATGAGGTATATGCATTCGTTAAAACTCATTGGATTTGTACATTTTATTGTACATTTTATCTCAAAATGGGAAAAAAATCAAATGCAATAATTTTTGTAAAGGAGGTAGTATAAGTTCCATTTCACAGATGAGGACACTAAGGCAGCTTACTTAGTATCACACAGCTAATACACAACAAAAATTCCTCATAAGCAGGCTAATTTTAAACCCAGGCCCTGCACTGAATATATACTATTTGTTAATTGATTTGTATTATTTTTCTTTCAACCTATATATTGAATAGGATAGCTTTGGTGCTGGGTACTTGTAACATTGGATTTCGCTAAAGAGTGGTTATTTCAAATCATACTTTAAAAAAATCAGCTTATGATAAGGGGAGGAGAAAAACTGGGTTTTGGCTAATATGGAGGTAATAAAGATTTGAGTTTTGTGACAGTGTTTGTATTGATGTGAGACTTTCTATTCTTGTTTTGTTTTTTGCAATATTTATGTTAGTTGGAAAGTAAATCCAAGTTATAAAATAGCCAACATGTCATTTTTAGTGTGAGTTTTTTATCTTCCTGTTGAGAACTCTGTTCAAACATACTCTCTCTAAACTAATATACTCTATATTTCAGAATGCTCAGCATGTGGAAGTAGAGAGTATTCCTTTGCCAGATATGCCGCATGCTCCTTCCAACATTTTGATCCAGGATATTCCACTTCCTGGTGCCCAGCCACCCTCCATCCTTAAGAAAACCTCAGCCTATGGGTAAGAAAGCAGTGTCATAATCAGAAGCATTTATTGAAAGGATAGCTTGACTTTCTAGTGCCAAAATGAATGCAGTGGGAAATAAAAGACAGTGTGAATGTAAACAGTGTAACATTTGATTAAATGTGAAATAAGAAATCCCTTGAAAATTGCTTAGAAGAGGATGTAAATATATCATTACTGTTAAGTGATTACTGTGGAATTTTTCTTTTACAGACCTCCAACTCGGGCAGTTTCCATCCTTCCTCTTCTTGGACACGGTGTTCCACGTTTGCCCCCTGGCAGAAAACCTCCTGGCCCTCCCCCTGGTCCACCTCCTCCTCAAGTCTTGCAGATGTATGGCCGTAAAGTGGGCTTTGCCCTGGATCTTCCTCCTCGTAGGCGAGATGAAGACATGTTATATAGTCCTGAGCTTGGTGAGGAGTGACTGTTGCTTTTGCTATTATAATCTTTTCACTATTTTTTTCTGTGTTGGTCTAGTTTAACATGTTGTTCTCTACTTTAGAACTTAGGAAATAAATGAGAATATCATGTACATACTAGTGGTCATATAGATGGATAAGTCATAGGATCTATTCAAGTAAAAGCATCATACATAAGGAAGCAGAGATGCTTATTGTGTTTTAAATTAGACTTTTCTTAGAGATGTCACTCTTACTACCAATTCCTTGAGACTTGTTTCCCTTTCAGCTTTATTATCATTAGATAAAAGCGACATTATATACATACATATGATTGTTGCCAAATGGAATGTGTTTTTAAATTTGAAACTTTAAAAACAAATCTTACATTACCAAAAGAAATACTTTAAACTATTGCCATATGAAAATATTGTCAGACTGTATGATTAGCTGTATATAGAAAATTTTTGTTTTTAAACAGTTGTTATATTCTGGGTTAAATATCATAATTTTTGGTATTTCTGTGTACCATATAATAGAGGATCTAATCATACTACTTGTTCTGTGCTCTCTCCCCCCTTTTCAGCTCAGCGAGGTCACGATGATGATGTTACCAGCACCAGTGAAGATGATGGCTATCCTGAGGACATGGATCAAGATAAGCATGATGACAGTACTGATGACAGTGACACTGACAGATCAGATGGAGAAAGTGAGGGGGATGAATTTGTGCACCGTGATGATAATGAGCGAGACAACAATGAAGAGAAAAAGTCAGGTATGTGCAGGTGAAAGTTTCATGGTATTGCTCAATAAAGAGCACACAAGCTGAAGCTCCTAATTTGTTAGTAAATCTATGAAAGTAATTGTGAGCTCTTTGAAAGGAGGAATTGTGCTATATTCATCTTTAAATAGTAAAATTCGGAAAGTTTTTGACATAGTAAATATGCAGTGGATGTTTGTGAGGAAAAATATTAAATTGTGTATGTGATTTTTAAGTCTATAATAGCCATTTCCTTACTAAACTCTGGTGTGGCCATGTATGCTTTAAGATATGACCACCATGTTTTCCTAGCTTTGGCTCCCTCCCTACCTTGGGGCGGTGAATTAATCTCAATATCTCTCTCCCTCCTTCTCCTCCCCCTCTCCCCCACCCCCTCCCCAGTTTACTTTCTAAATAAACTATATTTTCCAATCTTTTTTAAAAAGTCTATAATGAAGTCTACTTTGGGAGAAAAAGATAACCATTCAACAGCATAAAGATGTCCTCTCACATCTTTATCATGGGAAAGAAAGGAAAAGAACTGTATTGAGAAAAATAGGTTCATATTGTTGTTTTTTAATAAGTCTTTTTAAATGTTTGTATTTGAAGGCCTTCCATGGTGTCTTACATGAACCAGTACCATAGTTGTAACTCAGGTGCACCTGTGAACAGAGTCAGGAAACATTTTATCCATAATATATGTTATATGTTTATTTGATTACTATGCACTTAAATTAATTTACACGTATTCTTTAAAAGCAGGTATGACGTTTGTTAAGAAAATTTTAAGCATTATAGTAGGTACTGGGCAGTGCAAAATGTATACTAATTTTGTCAAATGTCAGAGTAGTTTTGGAGCTTTTGGGATTGTTTTTGTGGCCTACAGCACAGTATTTATATGTTAGTATAGACTACCAGTGTTCGTATTTATAATACTAAAGACAAATTTTTCTCTTGCTACACCTTAAGGGTCATGGTTGCAAATGAAAAAGCTAGTTAAAAGACCAAAAAATAATGACATCCCAGCAGACGCTTAAAAAGTATTTATGATTGAAAAAAACTTTTAGAAAACTAGGAATAGAAAAGAACTTCTTAACCTGACAAAGGCTATTTATTCATTAGACTGTTAAACATTAGGCTGAATGGTATGATATTAGAAGCATTCTTAGTTGGTAAACATTTACATGCGGATAATAGTTCTCATAGATGGAGCTGGTAATGAAAAATTATAGAGGACTCTTAGGTAGGAACTAGTACTAGAAAATAGAAAGCCATTAAGGCCACAACACCTCCATTTTTCTTTGGGACTGTGTGATCTCTTGCCTTTTTCCCCCAAATTTTTCTTGTATATACTCAGCACATATGTGCCAAAAATGGCTGCCCCAACTAATAATTGACATCCATGCAGCTAATATTTATTGTTTTTACCGTAAATAAGACATTTTTCTAGACATAAAATATATAGGGTAAACAAAACTACAGCCCTCCATGTAGAACTGTTAATCCTCGTGCAAATGTTTACCAACTAAGAATGCTTCTAATATTGTACCATTCAGACTAATGTTAAACTTACGTTAAAACTTAATGTTAAATTTTTATTTGTCTTTTTAGTTGTTTATTGTAGTGAATTTTTTAATATTAAGTCATCATGGATTTTTGGGACCAACCCTACATGTTTATGATGTATTTTTATTTTAAAACATGTTCAATTCAGTTTGCTTATGTTTTATACTGCTCAGTAGGTTAGTTTTGCTTACATTTTTTGTAGGCCCATAGGTATCAGGATTATGCTAGCCTCATGAGTTAGATCATGTTCCTTCTTTTTCTATGCCCCTTTTCAGGAGATTTCTACAATTTGGTGTTTGGCTGACTTTCTTCCTAAAATTATTTGTTGCCTTTAAGTAGTAAATCTGTGACTGCCATTTCAATTTTGTATGTTCTGGGCTTAACACTTCTTTTTACTAATTTAAATTTTTCAAAAATTGTGTTTTTATCAGTTTTATTGGCATAAAGATACTGATAGTATTCTTTATATTTTTTAAATGTGTACATCTTAAATCACACAGCATGTTATTTACTACCAGTTGACATTTCACACTGACATTAATATGGCATTTTCTTCCTGCACTTCCGCCAAGTAGTGAATAGCAATTATATCTATACTTCATAGTGTTTGTCTTATAGTAAACATTTACTGAATTTTTTTGATCCTAATCTACCCCACTCCTTCTCTCCCCCGGCCCCTTAGGTCTGAGTGTACGATTTGCAGATATGCCTGGAAAATCAAGGAAGAAAAAGAAGAACATGAAAGAGCTGACTCCTCTTCAAGCCATGATGCTTCGTATGGCAGGTAAGACAGGGACAGGGAAGGAGTAGTAAATCACCTTTTTGTATTTCATCATTGCAGTTACTTTACATATATTTTTTTATTCAGTATCTCAGTCACCCTAAAGTAAGTAATAAGTCCTTGTTTTACAAAAATAAAGTAAATAAAGAGCCATTAGGTAGGCTGTTCAAAGTTACACATGTAGTAAATGGTCAAGTTGGCATTTAAATCCTGTTCTGTCTTATTTTGAAGCCTAGGTTCATTCCACTATGCCACAGTTGCCTGATGAACAGAATACTATTTCATTCTTACTCATCTAAGTATTTTTTTGAAGAAGACTATTTGGTTGTTAATTTTAAGAACACATTTATTGAGCATGTGTCTTCAGTCATTGCTGTTGTCCAAGCTGTAAAAAAATGAGTCATCAACTCCATTTACCTGGTTTAAAATTTCTTTCAGGTCAAGAAATCCCTGAGGAGGGACGTGAAGTAGAGGAATTTTCAGAGGATGATGATGATGATGATTCTGATGACTCTGAATCAGAAAAGCAATCACAAAAACAGCATAAAGAGGAATCTCATTCTGATGGCACATCTGCTGCTGCTTCTTCACAGCAGGCTCCCCCCCAGTCTGTTCCTCCTTCTCAGATACAAGCACCTCCCATGCCAGGACCACCTCCTCTTGGACCACCACCTGCTCCACCTTTACGGCCTCCTGGACCACCTACAGGCCTTCCTCCTGGACCACCTCCAGGTAAGCACTTACATAATATGATAAAGTTTAAATGAGATTAGAGTGGAGTTGTTTCAAAAAAATATCACACATCCTTAGTATTGATTTGTTTGTTTGTTTTCTCCTAGAATTCTAAAAAGATAAGTGAAACTTACTACTATCTAAGGCATTGTTTTCTGAAAGCCACCTGTTTTTCTCCAAAACTCTTCTTTTTTCAGGGTTCTTGTTTCTAATTATGGCAAGCAGAAACTTGAACAGGTCACTGAGGCTTTCTTTATTATTACTTTTTTTTCATAGTTTATTTTAAAGTAAATTAGAGAAGAGATTCACCTCCCCAAGGTAGGGGAGAGGGGTTAAAGCTTAAGAAAACATGGCCTGGCCATAGCTCAAAGAACGTGTGTCCAGACCACAGCTTAACAAGGCAATGACAGATTGGCCCGGTTCTAAATTGGTAGCAGGTGGGACTAGGGCACAGTTAGTACTGTCTTGTGTTCTTGCATTAGGAATGTTGAAAGTCAGGGAAACCTTTATAGTTTTTTCTAATTGTAGTTCATTTATGGAGGAAAGGGTGATCAGTCTATTCATCAAATGTTTAACTTGAAATTATAAAAAGCTTATTTATAATTTGAAATAACGTAGGGAACTTTTCAGCTATTTATAATTTTAGGGCTTCATTCTACAGTCAGCCAATTCAGTTTTCTTCAATTGAGCTAATCCTTTTCTGATTGGTGCAAAGCAAAATTACCTATCTTTTGTTATTCTCAGTGATCCTCATCTATATTTTAATGAGTTTCAGGGGTTCCTTAAAGCATCGTGTCTTGTATTCCATTTTCAGCTCATACTAGAACCATTTGAGAATTCTTAACCACCTTTGTGTTATTTCCAGCCCTGCAGAACTGTGATTGAGTATGCTTTTGTCAGTGCTGGGACATAAAGAAATATGATTCATAACAAATCCAATACCCTTTCCTGGTGCTGAGACATATGCTGATGTATGTTTCATTAAGTTTTTGCAGTTAATCTGATTTCGGATTAAGGTGATAAGACAAACTATATTTGAGTTACCTTTATACCATAATTATTACTTAATGTATAAGTTATTTAACATTATCATTTTTCTCTTTTCAGGAGCTCCTCCATTCCTGAGACCACCTGGAATGCCAGGACTTCGAGGGCCTTTACCCCGACTTTTACCTCCAGGACCTCCACCAGGCCGACCCCCTGGCCCTCCCCCAGGTCCACCTCCAGGTCTGCCTCCTGGCCCTCCTCCTCGGGGACCCCCGCCAAGACTACCTCCCCCTGCACCTCCAGGTGAAACTTTCAACTTATCTAGCAAAAACTTAGCCTACTTATGTATTTCATTGGTCTAAGACATTTTGTCACATTTCAGTATTGTAAAATCCAGGGTATCTTACAGTCGGTGGAGGTTTTTAATTGTTGTTAACCTGGATTGAAATAGAGCTCTTCCAGGGATATTTGCATTTGGTTCTGCCTGTCACTTCTGGGACTTCTCATAGCCAGAAAACACTTTAGATGAAATTCTCTATTTGAGATTGTCTATTTTTGTTTGTAAGTATGAAGCTGTTCTATGCATCTAGATGAATATCATCTTTAAATTTGAAATCACAGGGGAGATTTCCCCCCCACTCCCTCTACCTAGTATCAAGGTTATACATGCAGATTTTCTTGTGGGCTTGTTTTATGTGGCACGTGTGTTTCTGGTTTACTACACTGAATATATGGGGTTTAATATGAAGGTCTGCTTGGGCTTTCTCCCTTCTCCCTCTCTGTGGTACGTAGAGTAATTATGAGCCTAGGTAATCATTAGCATCTTAGATTTGATGATGATGGTACTTTATATTTAATGTAAAAGTGGCATTTGAAGAATTAAAGTCTGAAGTTCTTGGTCTGCAGAATATTGTGTGTCTGAACCATCAATGGGTTGTGAATTCTTTTCCAGTAATGTTGTCAGACTGTGATTAGTTACGTTCTCTCATTCCATGTGCATTAATGACCAGGGTGAAAATTTTATTTCCTGCCCAATGAGTTATCTCTTTGTATAGGGGAAGTGGTATAGAAATAAGTGAATAATGCATGGAAATCAACCTTACTAACATCTGTCCTGTATAGTTAGAAGAGACTATTGGGACTGTCAAATTTGAAACTATTTGAAACCAGTAGATGTCGATTTTACTTTATATTTTAAAGTAGAACATGACTTAGAGAGCAAGAAAACCTATTACTAGAAGTATAGGGATGTGAGCTGACGGTGAATATTATTTTGTGATAAAATATTCCTTACTATCAGTTTTAAATAGCAGGCAGCATAAATTCAGCCTATTTTCTGTAAGTTGTTAATGCATTTATAAAAAATTATCAGCCAGGCATGGTAGCTCATGCCTGTAATTTCAGAACTTTGGTAGGCTGAGGCCAGGAGATCAAGACCAGGCTAGGCAACAAAGAGAGATCTACAAGAAATAGAAAAATTAGCTGGGTATGGTGGTGTGCACCTATAGTCCCAACTACTCGAGAGGCTGAGGCAGAAAGACCACATGAGTCCAGAAGGTCGAGGCTGCAGTGAGAACCATGATCATGCCACTGCACTTCAGCCTGGACAACAGAGTGAGACCCTGTCTCCAAAAAAAAGTCAACCTGTATAAACATCCTTAGTGGTGGTTAAATGTTTGTTTTTTCCCTGGGGGGAGTCCTCCCAATTAGTAGTTAAATTTTATTCTTGTAGTATTCATCCTCTTTTGTTTTCCCTCTTCTTTTAGGTATCCCTCCACCTCGTCCTGGCATGATGCGCCCACCTTTGGTGCCTCCACTTGGACCTGCCCCCCCTGGGCTTTTCCCACCAGCTCCCTTGCCAAACCCTGGGGTTTTGAGTGCCCCGCCCAACTTGATTCAGCGGCCCAAGGCGGATGATACGAGTGCAGCCACCATTGAGAAGAAAGCCACAGCAACCATCAGTGCCAAGCCACAGATCACTAATCCCAAGGCGGAGATTACTCGATTTGTGCCCACTGCACTGAGAGTACGTCGGGAGAATAAAGGGGCTACTGCTGCTCCCCAAAGAAAGTCAGAGGATGATTCTGCTGTGCCTCTCGCCAAAGCAGCCCCCAAATCTGGTCCTTCTGTTCCTGTCTCAGTACAAACTAAGGATGATGTTTATGAGGCTTTCATGAAAGAGATGGAAGGGCTCCTGTAACAGCTTTTGATGCCAGATCAGACTTCTGTTCACAGCAGTGGCCCATGCAGAAAGAGGCTTTTAACTTAGGTGAAAGAGTTTTCCACTGTCAGGGTATTTTCTAATTTCAGATCAAGGAATATCTTAAAGTATAGTCTTGTTCAGAATTTACTGCATACAAGAGAGGCTATTTCATTCAGAATAGATGGTTATTGAAGCAGTGCTGCTAACATCCATTCCCTTTCACACCACCATTTTCATCCCAGTTTTTCCCCTTCTCCAGTTTTTTGGAAATTTGTCATCAGGGGGATCTTATTTGTTTTGACTCTCTTCTTGTGTGCTGTGGGCACTGGAGTAGAGATTTCTGAAAACAACAGTTTATTTCATCTTGATGTGTGTGTGTGAGTTATTTTTAATATTTTCCTGTAAATATTTTGTAATATTTTACTTGTAGTGAAATGGATCACAATGTCATTTCCTAATACAAAGCAGGATATGTGGGAAAAGAAAATGTACAATTCTTCGACTGTTTCCCACTGACCTAAACTTTGAGTGTTTCATGGAAAAAAATAAATGTTCTACACTAAGATACTCTGTGTTACTAATAATGTATAAAGGGGATGCCTGCTTTATGAATAGAAAAAAAGGCAAGTATTTAAAACTTGGGTTTTAAGGAACTACTGTTTCTGGTACAGAATTAGAATCTTACTGAAAACGTAAAAACCAAGTTTTAAATCTAAAGAAACTTAAAAAGGAATAACTTTTTTAAGATTATCATTGGTTTTAGAGAGATTGAGAGCTATTACAAATAGTGTAATTCTGCTTTTATAGCTTAGAAGAGAGTAGTCATATCCACTGATTCCTTATTTCTTCCAGGCCTTTGTGAACTGATATTAATTGAATGGCAAAGGCCATTTTAAACCATTTTGAAACTATTGAAAAATCAGAAAAGGTTAACTTTTCTTGAATTGGTGGGTTTTTATGTGCTTTTATATTAAAATATAGTAAATAAGAATGCTTAACACTTAATTTGCACTGGTACCTTTTTTTTTTTTTAACAAAATGCTTTAATAACTAACTCAGCCACCTAGTAATCCTGGGAGATAACTTTCACAGGTATTTCTCCCATTTTACACTTAAGTATTGAAATTTAAAAGGAGTTTATGTGATTTACCCAATGGCCTAAAGTGTGTATTTCATACACATAGACATACAAACATAATATATGCATTGTGTTTAGGTTAGGCACACCTTTTCACCTTATCTTACTTGCCTTTTCATGTGGGTCCCATAACATCAGAAATTTATGATAGCATAAAATGTAGTGTAATAATACCATAAGGCTTTTTTTTTTTTCCTCATGGTTGATTTCTTTGGTGGATTTTTAGAGTTTTATTCTGAATTCTTTTGTGTGTCTGGATTTACTTGGAAGTTATTCTTTCATATGAAAGCAAATACTGCCAAAGCACTAAATAGATCATTTGGAGTTGGTTTGTGTTTCAGTGTCATACAAGTCAGCAGGTGAATTGAGTCTTTGTTTAGATGCAAGAATTGAACACAATTATATCATCATCAGATCAATATTTATAGCCTCAGCATATACAGAATTACTTCCCAGTATTTGGTCTGCCATATTTTTAGTGCTCTTTCTTGATATTCTTTCTGGAATAGATTTGCGATTCATGTTATATATTCCTTAATATAAGGAAGCTGTTAACAGCTTATCATAAAGGTATTTCCTAATATTGCTAGTTTTCTGAGAAGTAGTGGTAAAATCTGACACAGCTGCATCTGCAGGAAAGAGGAATCAGCAGTTCTGATTCTGAGATTCTGATCTTCTGTTAGATTATGGCTATGAAACATAAACTGGATACAAATCTTTCATCAGACATATGTGAATAGACCAGTTACTGTTTCCTTATCAAAGTATCGATTGCCCCCGAAAATCATTTTGAAATTCCTTTTACTTTGTGATTGCCCCCGAAAATCATTTTGAAATTCCTTTTACTTTGTCCTGAGCTTCAAGCTGCTTGCTATAAAATGTAAGTTAAGAATCACCACAATAATATTCTGCCATGACATGGAATCAGCATAAAGCCCTAGATGTTAGCCAAATTTCCCTTTAGTTTAAATTCTCATTTTGTATATTCTAGTTTGTGCTCTTTGTTAAAATATCTCCTTACATATAACTGGCGAGGGTTATTTTAAAGTATTTTTTAAATTATTTGTTACTACATTCAAGTAATTCTTCAGTCCACAGAAGAAGCCACAGTCACCACCTCACATACAACAGCACACCTTATGTTTATCCCTGACTCAAACTAGAGCAGATCTAATAGCTGACAGTGTTCCTCAGCCAGAATTCATTTGGAGGGTAGGACTTATTGCAGGACTACTGGGGTTTAAAGCTGGTATCAAGCAAATATACAAAATTTCTACATATCCAGGTCCTAGGTTCAGGAGGCTACGGATAAGTTGCTGGAAAAAAAATTTTCCAACCATAGAAATAAGAGCTTTTGGCAAAAGTCAGACGTAGAACTTGTATAAGGCCAAAATAACTTGTCTCTCTGCTTGAGTTCTTTAAGTAGTTTGGCCTTGTAGTTTGGCAGTGGAGGCAAGAGAGAGAGAAGACAGAGGACAAATAACTATGGACTGGGTGAATGGAGGGGTTTTGTTTAGGGGCAGTAGCCAGTGGAAAGGAGGAGGTTAGAGAATGACGGGGGTTGAGGGTATCATTGATATGTTAACTTTTTAAAAGAAAAAAGGGAAATGTTTCTCTGTAAGTTTAAAACTACTAAATATATACAATAGGTCTAATGGTGCTGCAATCAAATTTGTTTTTTTTTTAATAAATCAGAATTCTGCAAAGAGAAGCCTATGGCTCCCCAAACATAGTTTTCCTTGACAGGAATTCTATTTCTACAGAGTACTTTCCCTCATTAGGCATCTTAAGCTTTAAAAAAAGCTGTGTTTTTTATTGTAATTTACCACACTAAATCCATTTTTAGTGACATACCACATTTGCAGGAGACAAATATATGCAGATATAACACTCTAAAAATGCTGTAAGAAATGTAAAAAAAGTTTTAATGACTTGATAACAATGTTTTGTGAAGAAAGAATATGGTAGTACTTCTAGACATAGAATCTCAAGCAAAATTTACAGTCCAAGAAAGAACAGAATTAACCACACTTCATTATTATGGCACCCAACAACCTTGATCCCAATAAAATTAGGCAGTGAGGTGAAGAAAAAAGGGTGACAACCAAAGTTCAAGCATGAGGAGGAGGAGGAAACATAGTACAACTCAGCCTGGTTTTATAAATACTCCACCCACAAATGAAAAAGCCATATCATTTTTATGAGGCCAAATTTCTAAGAGTAAAAAGGGGCACCATATTGAGCAACTTATTCCAAAAGAAAAAAAAAAAAAACACATTCAAAGAAGGTCTTCTTTGAGTGAAAAGAAAAGTAAAACACAGGTCAAGTACAAGTCCACCCTTAACACTGTTCTTACTACAGTATAACCCAGATCAAAGGGGGAGGTATTTTTAAATCCGCATTTGTACCTGAGAGTTTTTAAATAAAATACATGTTTATAAAAACAAAAAAGCCTAAAGGTTGACAGGAAGACATAAGAATAGCATGAAAATATCATATTTATGAAGAAAAACAAGTAGAAAAACAGTTACTTAGATGCTTTGTTGCTTTTTAGTTTTTTTGTTTCCACTACTAAAACTGGAAAAAGGATCAGCAGACTTTCTCTGAAGGGTAAAATAGTAAATATTTTGGGCTTTGTGAGCAATACAGTTTTTGTTACTGCTTTGCTTTCCTGGCATGAAACGTGCACTGCGGCTGCCTTACTTGTCTGCATAGAAATACGCCTTTTCCTCCTGCAACGTCCCTCCAGCGCCCTCTACTGAGAACATTTAACACCTCAGAGCAGGTACTGAAGTTTGAAATTGGATCTCAGAGGCAATATACAAATAGCTGGCAAGTATGAACCCAATGAAAATTCAATGGTTTTTATTTCCATATCCACAACCTAGTTATAAAATTCTTAGCACAGATTCCTTTAGCAAAAAAACAAACTATTTCTCAAGCTCCTTCTGGCAAGGGGTTAGGATAAACTTTTTTTTTTGCGTGTCATTTCTGTTAAAAAATCTCCAGAGAACCCCAATAGACTGGTAGGCTCTATGTTAGAAGTTCATTAAATAGAACAAAACTAAGAACTAGGAAGTAAGCAAAAAATGCTCCAAGAAACTCCAACAGAGACAATGGTACTCACCAAAATATCTCACCTATTCTAGGTTTCCTAGCTTCTCCTTTTGCACGGTGCTTGGACTCTGCCAACATCTGCTTTGAGATGTCTTTGTCTACCTCCACCACTGAGCAACTCCTCTTCTGTCACATTATTTCTTTAGCAACGGAGCAAGGGAAAGACAGCCCACGACAGATAGCAACTGGTCTGGACAATCAGCTAGGCCTTGGTGCTAAGAGTTGGCCTGACACTCACAGCTACACTGTGGTGACCTGCTGAACAGAAACGATTTCAATGAACACCAACACCAGAGAAAGCCACTGAGTCACCATGGAATACCAAAACAAAAACAAGACCGACCATTCTGTAATCATATCCGAACACAAACAAAAACATGTGCATTGTCCGAGATACCAAAACAAAAAACAAACAAAAAAGCCCCCATCCTGGCTAATATGCATTCGAATATTTACCAATCACAACTTTAGTTTCACTTCGTTCTGCACTTTGCAGCATTCCTTGTGCCCTACTTTCTAATGACATGCAATCCTAAGCAAAGCTCCAACGTCAGTGACCATCCACCAAAAGCCTAGAATAAATCTTACCAATCTCTTACTGAGATACCCCACATTCACCCACGGAATGTGTTCTCCTTTGCTACAAAGAGCAGTAATCCCAACTTGTTCAGCTATGTGTGTTCCTGGTGGTCTTTGACTGGAGGGCATAGACAAAAATACAGTTCCAGCCAAAGCACTCATTGCCCCACCCATGACTCTCAGTTCAGTTATAGTGGGCACATCTGAGGCCCCTTGTGATTTTTATCTGCACAAGGTGCCACCTGTTCATGGCTGGGAGGGAATCTCATGCTGAATTGAATTCCTATATTTTGTTGAAGCACTTCAGTGTTGACTTTGTTTAGTTTTCCTAGGAAGAAGGTCTCTTGGGCTTTTAAAATTACCTAATTAGATTTATATTCCTTCCATAAAATCATGTTTAGTCTTCTAGTCCCTGCTTCTTCTACTGCTTATTAGCTTGCCTAATATCCAGTGTTGTCTATAGGGAAAGGAATAGACATAAGTCTGATAAATCTGTTTGTAAGGGATCTCCAAGGGCTGAGGAGTTCAGAAGGCCTCCAGACCTGCAACTTTGGGATGCATTTTTGGACACCATTTCTAAACCAGTAAATATTTCTTCCTCAGTCTTGTCTATGTGCTCCTGAGAACTGGACTTAGTTTTGTCTGACTGGGCTCAGAACTGGCCCTTGGCCAAACTCTGGGGATTAAGAATTACACATCTTACAAACTAATGCATTTCTCCTAGTCTTCACAATCTAACACTGTGCCTCTTTCAGGCCAAGCACATGCTTCCTTCATGTTATCTCACTATAACACTAATTGGTACACTTTCCTCTTTAATGGACATAATTTCATCAGGAATTTTCTGGAAGAGTAGTAGTCACTTGGGCTTTTGATATGGAGAAGATGGTTCATTTGAAAAGTAATTGAAAACAAAAAGCAAATAAAGCCTCATAAGCAGATCATTTGTCTTGTTTGTCTAAAAGAAGGATAAGTTTATTGTATGCAGGGCTCATCCTTCCTTCAATTCTGTACTTTGCAGTTAAGCAGTTCTGGCTTTTTAAAATTATTATTCTTTAATAGAGACGGGTCTTTATATGATACCCAGGCTATTGTCAAACTGGGCTCAAGCAATCCTCCCGCCTCAGCTTCCCAACGTGCTAAAATTATATGTGTGAGCCACTGCGCCTGGTGCAGTGCTGGCTTTTTAATTGCATGACTTGATAAAATTATCAAGAAACTGAGGTACTGTCCAAACAAGCTGTCATTCTCTTTCATGTATGTACACATTAAAAACTGATTTTCAAAATGTAAGCTTTCTTTCCTCTACTTGTGGAGAAAACAAAATGAAAATGAAACTTTACAATGATAATTTCATATCTTTCTGAAGTCAGTTTCATTTCTTTTTTCACTTCTTCTTCGTTCCTCTATTTCCCTCTCTTGGGAGACTAAACATTTATTAATTTTATAAAAATTGACTTGTTAAAGCCAAATTTTTCATGTTTTAAACATTCTAAAATGCCTACATTGGTTTTATGAATTGTTACCAGTTTTCTAAAATGTCTTTAAAATTAAAATTTATATGTAAAAATATATTCAACTAAATAGAATGATAATAAAGGATATTTTTTAAGGGGTCCTTTACCAATATTCTTGGTTCTAAGTTTTCACTGTCACCATATATGCTTCTAACTTCCACATGTGAGATGTAAAAATATAAAGGGCAAAAATGCATATCTGTTCCAATTCCATTTGTAATGTGAGCCAGCTTGTCAGCATTTTTATGAGTGAAAAAAGTAATAACTTTTGAAGACTATTTCCTAAACATGTATCAAAGTATAAGCAGACTAGGAGGTGCCAAGAAATGCACTGGTCCAAATTGTGGAAAAATCTCCATCCTTTGATACTTGTTCTCCTGGTGTCCTTCTGGCCATGTCCTCCCATCTCCTTAGTGACATCTCTTCCTCTGCCAATCAATTAAATCTCATAGATTCCAAAATCCTCTATCAGCTGACTATCTTCTGGACATTTATCTGTACATATATACATTCTCCCTGGATGATTTTATCTACTCTGGCCATTCCTAGTCATGACTCTCGTATTCATATTTCCAGGTCAGACTTCCTTCCTAGTCTTAGATTCAAAACTAGCTGCAGGTATTGTGTTTTGACCCCCATGCCTCTATGCATGCAGCCTCACACCCTGATTGACACCTAGACC
The DNA here is from genome assembly GCA_963574415.1 of Tarsius wallacei. Classification (NCBI taxonomy): domain Eukaryota; kingdom Metazoa; phylum Chordata; class Mammalia; order Primates; family Tarsiidae; genus Tarsius; species Tarsius wallacei. The sequence continues at coordinate 9,735 of CAUYQG010295072.1, read as the reverse complement.
TATCTCAGGTGTTACCTTTCCTACCAGCCAGTATTCCTACCAGGCTGAGTGACAAGGGACCCCCCATCCTGTTCCTATAAATCTCTGAGCACCTCCCTCTATTTTAATGCCTATTTTATTATCTTCCTTTTGAGTGTGTGTTCCACGATAGTAAGTCTCTTGACAGCTGGTTGCCAACCAGAGGTGCAACACATAATATTGTTCAATAAGAAAAAGATTCCATTTTAGTGTGTGGGTGCACTTAACAAACTGTTCATTCTAAACTAGGCTGTCTTCAGGGGAAAAAATTAAAACACAAGGTTCACAAGCTTTCTTTTTTGTTATACATTGAATTGTGGATATTCTGTAATTAGCAAAAGTCACTGAAATTATCATAGTTTGCTATCACAAAAGTCACAGGATTGCTAGAATGCAGTATGTTTACCTGTTTTATAAGTTCCATAACTACTGCTACTCACTCTAAATCCATTTTCACACAGAATTAAGAATAGCTATCCTCTGAGCCCATTTTTATACAGGAAACTTAGTGCCCTCATTCACATTATCTCATTGAATCCTCCTCAAAACCCACTGAAGTAAGTTATAATTATATCTATTTCAGAGATGAAATTGAGGTTTAAAGAGACAGAGTAATGTTTCTAAAATCAAATGGCTAGTAAAGAACAGAGTGGATTTGAACTTAAGTTTCATTCCAGGCAGTTTGAGTTCTTAAACACCATGGTATACAACCTTTCAACCACTGAAAGGGACTTTGTGAAGAGTCTGCATATACCATGCCAGTCATCACCAATTATGGGGCCTGACTAAACCTTTTGATTGCAGGCAGACAAAACTAAACAGACCAGTCCTCAGGGACACAAAGGCAAGACTGGCCCTGCAGGAAAAACAAAGATCAAACAAATCCTGGCCAAGCCACAGCCTGCCACAGTGAATGGCTTATCTCGGCAGGAAAGAGTATGTGTGTGTCTGTAAATAAAACTATGGGTCATAAATCTGTTATAGACCGGAATGTAGTTCCCATCAGTTGTTGTCCTAAGTCTTCTTTCATATGGTCTTGTACTTGAAGAAATATTGGCCTTTTAAATGAACAACCATACACTGGCAAGAACTACTGTTTATTCACAAGGATCATAGGCTGAGGTGAGTTTGCGGAAGGTATGCATTTTTAACTGTCAATGAATTATTGTTTAAAAAAACTCTCAAAAACAGAAATGAGGAGTATTTGAGGAAATTCTAAGACTCTCTGGGGTAGTTATTATATTTTCTATCTTGTCTATGTTGCTTTTCACATAACTGGTTAGACAGATTCATGTGAATCTTCCAAGGGAAAGAAAAAGTACTTTTTTCTTTAAAAAACATCTTAATGGCCCCTGTCCTTATTTCTTCATTATTTTGGTAATAATCTCTCTGATGCCTCATATCCTTAAGAAATTAGACTCACATGTCAAAACCAACTAATCATATACATATATATATATACATATATATATATATATACACATATATATCTCCCCCCTCAAGTTGTTGTTGTTGTTGTTCCACTGCCCCCAAGTGGTAACATTGAGCACTAACAAGTGGGCATTAAAACAAAAATCCTTTTAGTTAAGGGTTACCTATAATGCTGCCTATAAAGGTAAACCCAAATTCCTGCAGGAAATAGTATTTTTTTGACTATTGAGTGCCTACTCTGGGACACATGATAAGTGAAAAATCTCAGTCCTCAAAACAGGTATTATAACTGTTTTACATATAAGGAAATTATAGGGAGTGAGCCTCCTGGAAACTGCCCATTGAAGCCTAGTCACCTCAGAAACTAGGAGGCAATAATCTGCCTAACAGAGATATGTGTGGGCCAATCTTTGTCAATGATGATCACATGGGGACAATTCCAACATTCATTCCACAAAAAGCAGAGAGGCACAAGTACTAACAGAAGCTGCTCTCTGATATTAACTTATATATTTGTTCCTTGTTCTATCTTTAGGAATTGATTTTTAAAAAGTGAACTCCAGGGGAGTGGAAATGTGCTTGGCTTCATGCACAGCTGTAGTCATCACCTAGTAGAGCACGGCATAGAGAGATGATCAATAAATATTGGAAATGAAATAAAGCCCATGTGGGGAAATGGACCAGCCACTACTAAGGATAAAGACATAATTTTTTTTTTTTTTTTAAGAAAGACTTCAACTCTGACACACAGGAAACATGAATCCAAAGATGTGACATCTAAACTGGAATCTTTTGGGGCAGACAAAACTAAACAGACCAGTCCTCAGGGACACAAAGGCAAGACTGGCCCTGCAGTTTGCCCTAAGCCAGGATGAAGTTTGCTGAGAAGGATGAAATGGAAGGGTCAACCAAGGGCAAAATAGGAATACTAGTGTTGAACTTTTAAATGTGGATTCCTGATCTGAACTGTGTTTCTCCCAGCACTTGCATCATTCGGCCCTATCTTTCCTCACATATTTATTAAAGCGATACTGTCTCATTAGCAATACAATTCCAATAGACCTTATTGGAATGCGGCCATTACTTTAGGCTAGTGAAAGAACACAAGGAATTTCAAGCAGGTTATGAGAAAGATTAACCCCTAACTAAGTTATCTGGGGGGATTTCTTCATTTTTTTGTTGTTATAAAGCAAAGTCAAACCAATTCCCAAAGGAGTATATTATAATGGAGGCAAGACCATTATGAAGCTACAAACTTGAGAATATCTTTTTAAAAGCTTGACGACTAAAGGCGTTACAGTGTTACACAACATGGGTGTCAGGGGAACGAATTTCCAATCTTATGACTCATGCTTCTGTATTACACATATTATTGGATGTTTCCTTAATTTTTTAAAAAAATGAACATAAGGATGCTATATAAATATATCTGATTTCCAAAACATGGAACTAAGAAGACTCTTAAGCTGATACCGTGCCATCAGGGCCACCCTTCGAAGACGGAAAGTTACTCCACCTTTTGAAAAGTTTGGTCAGAGACACTTCCTGCCGGAGACCAGCTGGATCCGATGGTTCTCTGCCTACAACCTAGTGCTGACTGCCACAAACAGGCCAGAGCGAAGGCCCTGGAAAGAGGAAGCAAAAATAATTCCAGAGTGGGCCGCACCGCCCCTACTCCTCCTCCCCGTCGCCTTAATGAGAGCAGGGAGAGCGCCAATCCTTCCCACCTCCAGGTCCCTCGCGGTCTCCCTCATCCGCCCGGAAGGCCCGGAGGGTGACCTGCAGACCCAAGTCGTCCAGAGGGGCTCAAGCCAACCCATATCGGTACCTGCTTCCGCGGCTTCCCGGTCGCCCCCCGGGTCATCCGGCAGGTCCCCACGACTACACAGCTCTCGACCACACGATTTTCACGGACTTTATTAGCTCTCGACCCCGACAGGCCCCTCGCCGCCCACCTCCCGGCTAGATCGCAACAGCCCCCCATGACATCCAGCACGTTCAAAATGACTGCGGGACGGCTACGAAAAGTGCCTCCGCCGGGGAAGCCAGGTCCCTCGTGGCGGCGTCAGGGTCACTTGCTCTTCGCCTTCTGACTCTCCGTCTTCTTGGGCAGCAGCACGGCCTGGATGTTGGGCAGGACGCCGCCCTGGGCGATGGTCACTTTCCCCAGCAGCTTGTTTAGCTCCTCGTCGTTGCGGATGGCGAGCTGCAGGTGCCGCGGGATTATCCTCGTCTTCTTGTTGTCACGCGCCGCGTTGCCGGCCAGCTCCAGGATCTCCGCCGTCAGGTACTCCAGCACCGCCGCCAGGTACACCGGCGCCCCAGCGCCGACTCGCTCCGCGTAGTTGCCTTTGCGCAGCAGTCTGTGCACTCGGCCCACCGGGAACTGCAGGCCTGCGCGGGAGGAGCGGGATTTGGCCTTTGCCCGCACTTTGCCGCCCTGCTTTCCGCGGCCGGACATGTTCCCTCTCGCCTAAACCGCCGAGGCCGAGAGAAATCGCGATCCGGGTCGGGTCCGGGAATGCCGCGTACCACACCGGAACTGCCTCTACAAACTCTTTGCGGCCACCAGGCAGCGTCTTCCCATTGGACACCGCAACAGTCTCGGTCCCGGTGGCCAATGACAAGAAGGTTCCGTTCTCAGCAACCGCCTCCTCCGGCTCTCTCCAATCAAAAGAGCCAATTCCTATACCTTATTTACATAACTTCCCATATAAATAACCAGGGCCAGCCAGCTCCGCGTTTGGGGGCCGGTCTTGAACGGTTCAGTGAACACTGGGGTATCCACGTCATGTACGTTCCCATAAGATTAAAGTCGTTCCCATAAGATTAAACTCTTACGAAATAAGGGAAAGTGGTTGGAAACAGAAAAAAGAAGAGCTACAAGAGTTGCCTAGCAATTGAGGTCGCACCGTTTGGCAGACATTGCTATGCTTTCTGGGTAGATTTTCTCATAGCCTCCTAATCAGGTAGTTTTCTGACTCCAAAACCCACTGCTTTATAAGCGAAATCGCAGACTCTCTGCCGAATTCTCCCTCCCAGTACAAGGTTCATCCCCTGTTTCTTTATATAAGCGCTTTGCCTCCTGCTACCAGACAGCGTGGGGGGGCTGGGGAGGGGGTGCTTCTATAGAAGTTTCCTCGGTAATTGGTCATGTGACTTGCCTTAACTAGACTAATGACAAGAAGGTTCCACTCTCAGCAACCGCCTCCTCCAGCTCTCTCCAATCAAAAGAGCAAATTCCTATACCTTATTTACATAACCTCCCATATAAATATCCAGATACTGTTCTCCCTGCAAGTACTGTCGCTCACAGGCGACCAATCGTTCGCTTTTAAGGGGACTCTGACATTAGTGGTAGATTTGGCATGAATGCTTCCTGTACAGACGGGAGGAACAAGCTCGCCTAGCCAAAACAACATCTCTTGTCTTTGAAATTATGGGTCTGAAAAGGGCCACTGGGTTTTATCGATGAGACAAAAAAGTCTTGGCCTTGGCTGGTTCCCTGCAGGTCTGGGCACAGCAAATCAGCAGATCACTTTCTCAGTGAAAACTTGGAGGAACCCCCCCACCGCCCCCCCGGAGTCTCTGGGTAGATGAGCCCAGACACTAAAGGAAGATGGCAGTAACTTGTCCTTATATACCCGAATTGCGGACTCATACTTTTTGAAACAAAATACTTTAAAATATATATATAACTTACTTTCTACTAATTCATTAAAGTTATTTCATTTACCACAACATTTTTTACAATTATACAATTGCACCACTATGTGATGCGATGTTAAACATTTGTTTCTTAAAATAAATAATATTTTGTGTGGATCCATTTATATAAAGTAAAACAAACTTACCCTCTCACTGTCCTAATAAATATTTGACTTCATTGAAATAACGCTTGCAAATACTCATGTATATGGATTTACTACCTAGAACAATGATTAACCTATATTAGGGATTAAATAAAAGTCTTTGGAGCTGAGAAGCAGCATGTTGTCATGGTTTAGGCAGTCTTCCTGGAGCCAGACTACTTTTGCCTGAATGCTGGCATTACCACTTAGCAGCTGACCTTCAACAAGTTATTTGATTTCTGTACCTATCTCAGAAAATTAAATACGTTAGTAAGCATTCAATAACTCTTTGATATTCTGAACAAATGGACATACAAATCCCCAATGCAGTTTTGTTTTGCTTTGTTTTGTTTGCCAATGCAGTTTTTAATAAGATGTTCCTGGAATGAGTTCTGTAAACTAGCTTAAATTTGTGCCCATATCATGGGGAGTTTTTTTGTTGTTGTTTTTTTTCCTTTATTTTGAAGATGTAGGGTACAATTCAGGGTTAGGTATACAAATGTTCATTATGCATGTACCCTTGTGGATGAGGTATCATGGGGCGTTTTAAATAGAGTTTTAAAAATTATTATTGTTTTGAGCACAACTTTTCCTTTTATTCTTGTAAGCAAGAGATTTCTAACTTGAAAACGTTCTGGGTTGGGCATGGTGACTCACGCTTGTAATAATAATAACTAAATAAATTAAAATAAAATAAAATTGAAAAAGTTCTAACTTTTTATTTACTGGAAGAGTGAATATAAATAAGTAATCCAGCCGGGCTTGGTGGCTCAGCCTGTAATCCCTCGCCTGGGGAGGCTGAGGTGAGTGGATTGCCTGAGCCAGCAGGTTCGAGACCCGCCTGAGCAACTTGGCGAGACCTCATCTCTGCAATAAATCAAAAATCAGCCGGGCCTGGTAGCGCGCGCCTGTAGTTCCAGCTACTTGGAAGGCTGAGGCGGACGGATCGCCGGAGCCCAGCAGGTCGAGGCTGCAGTGGCCGGGAGCGGTCACTGCACTCCAGTCTGGGCGACAGAGTGAGACTCCAACTCAATCAATCAATCAATCAATCAATCAGTCAGTCAGTCAGTCAGTCAGTAAGTAATCCTATTTTACCTTTTCAAGAAACCTTATCTCTTCAAGATTTGACAGACTTTTCATCCTCTGTCAGGGATTAAGAATTAAAATTATGTAATTAAGTTTGACGATTCAGGAGTTTTTCCAGTCATACAGTGTTCTGGCTCTTTTTATTCATTTTTAGCAAAACAAAGAAGAGGGAGGAAACATAATAAATGTTTACCATAAAACTTTCCTGCTGCAAAGTCTTGACTTCAAGACAAGGGACAAAGAGCCCCAATCACTAAAATATCCATCCCTCAAAATGCTAATTAAGTACCTGGGACGGACTTATGAATCCACTCCTAAATACTGCTGCCTTTTAACGCAGTAAAGCCTTTAGAAAAGCCAGAGCCCTATCACCTTACAAGAGCCTTGACACTTTACTGAAACTTTCCTTTTTGTTCGGGGAGTCTCTTGAGAAAGGAAAGAACTGATAGCCTCCTGATTGCTCAAAGTCGCGATGGTGGCATCCCTTATTTTACAAGAACGAATGCCATAAAAAGAAATTTCCAATATTTCAGCTAAATAATACCCATAGGAACAGTTATTTGGTTGAAAAGCATACTCGCTTGAGGGGCAGGAGAAAGGGGAGGCAGGAAAATCTGCATACTGTACAGAAGCAGTTGAAAGGAAAACAGGCTAGGGTGAGCTGGGAAGGTTAGATGCTTTTTAATCGAAAATTTTAATTCGTTTTCCGCAGACCCACAAAAGAGCGGGGGGCGCGATTGCGGGAGAGATGGCCTCTCCCCCGAAGTGACTTAAAAAGAGCCACATGTGAAAAGCTGTAAAGTAATTGCTTTGAAAGCTAATAAGAGCTAAAGCATTTCGTTCTTATTCCCATAGACTTTCACAATAGTCTGGAACAGAATTTCCTTTAAAAAAAAAAACAATTGGAGGGAAGGAGGGAGAAAGAATGGGACAGAGAGCATGCATAGGATCTGGCCTTTTATTTAAGAGCTGAGAAAAACAATATAAATTCTATTAGCTCAGATTGCTTAACTTTCAAATATACCATAATGAATCTTTCTCCAAGTTTGTGGCAAAAATATCAAGTTTTCTCCAAAAGAACAAACAAAAATATCACCCTTGTTTCCCTTACTGCTTCCTGGACTTAAGCAACAGGGAAGACGTCTCCAGAGGCGGGACCTGGAGCTCCGCCCACTTTTTGAGGTTTTCAAACAGGTCCGCTTAAAGAGAATATAAACCATGATCTGCGCGGTAACTCACAGCAAGGTGTTTGCTTGCCGAGGAGACCTTCTAGTCGAAGATGTCTGGGCGAGGAAAAGGCGGCAAGGGGCTAGGTAAGGGGGGCGCCAAGCGCCACCGGAAGGTGCTCCGGGACAACATCCAGGGCATCACAAAGCCCGCGATTCGCCGTCTTGCCCGCCGCGGGGGCGTGAAGCGCATCTCTGGGCTCATCTACGAGGAGACCCGGGGAGTGCTCAAAGTCTTCCTGGAGAACGTGATCCGCGACGCGGTGACTTACACCGAGCACGCCAAGCGCAAGACGGTGACGGCCATGGATGTGGTGTACGCGCTGAAACGCCAGGGCCGCACCCTGTACGGCTTCGGCGGCTGAGCTGGCCCCGCACCGTCCCTCCAGACCCCAAAAGGCCCTTTTCAGGGCCCCCAAAGTGTCACGGGAGGAGCTGTCAGCACTTCTTAGTAGCCGTGTTTCAGGCCCAAGTGTAGCTGCCACGGCGCTTTAGGTGCGGCACTCCGGGTGCCACGCCTGGGGTATGCGCGGGCCAGACGACGCTCAGGGTAGGCTGAGGGCGGGACGGGGCGGCGCGCGCTAGGCCTCCGGGAGGGGGACCCGGCGCCGCGCTTAGGAGGAGCCCGGGTGCGTGGTGCAGGGCGGCAGGGACCTCGTCCGTTTGTCCACCTAAGATTTCTGCACAGGATAAGAGCATCCTGCAATCTAAGTTCTGGAAGTAGTCAAAGACTCCTAAGCAGCCGAGTCCTCCGGCCCTGAACACGTAGTGCGGCTTCCACGTAAATAGCTTAGCGGACTTCCCCGCCGGTCACTGGAGCCCAGCGTGGCGCGCCGGTGGGCGGGTCTTCGGTGCGTCCCTGGGGCTTGACCTCGTGGCCCGGGGAGCGGGAGAGCGCAGTGTTTAGTTGCAAGGCGCCACCAGCGGCAGGAAGGGAAGCGCCGAAGGCAGCATTAATGTGGCGTGCTGGAGTCCTGACTAGACAGGACTTGGGTTTTTCGCTGGCCTTTTCAGCGAGGTCCCAGGCTCAAACGTTGGGAGCAAGGCGACAGACGGTGCGGGCGGAGTCCAGAGCCGCGCGGAAGCTCACGGCCCCCTGCAGCTCCCGCAGGCCGGCGGTACCAAGTCAGGCTCGCCGAGCGGTTGCTTGTCCCGCCCGGGGTACCCAGCGGCGGGCGGTGCGGCACCCACGGCAGAAAAGTCGAGTATTCTAACCTGCCGGGAGTCCGCGGCTCGGGGCAGTGTTCTGCCCTTCGCAAGTCACCTTGCCCTGCTGGGAGACCAGCCCTGGCCTCCATACCCTGGTCAGAGCTGCCTGCCGGGCTCTAGAGGGGAAACGGGCGGTGCGTTGCGTCCTTAGTAAGTTCAGTGAGGATGGGGGTAAGAGCTGTGGATCCACGTGGTCCCGCGGTGCAGGGAGACCTGGAGAAAGGGAGGGGAGCCGGGGCGGCCTGTGGAGCGCGCTCTCGGGGGCGCGGGTGGGGGCTGAGGACCCGGGACCCACCAGCGTGCGGGCCGGCAGGAGCAGGCAGTGAGGTGAGGCGGGAGCCGAAGTCTGGTAGCCTGGCTTTCTGCTGTCCCGTCCCTCCTAACACCTATATCAAAGACTTGGGAAGGAGGCCTAGCCACCCCCCACCCCCCATGCAGTGTGGTCCATATAGAGTTAACTAATCTTCCCCAGCTCTAACTTAGTGCTTCCTGGGCTGGGGTCTCTGGAGGAATTTTTCTCCTTAGGGATTAAAGAACTGGAGCCAGGAATTGAACCTAGCCCCGTTGGATGGCGCACTGCTTGATCTTAACATTGTGTTCCTTCTTTTCCCTGTTCCTTTTTGGCAACATTTCACTTCTAAATACTTTAATCCTGCCCCATAAAGACTCAAGTGTGTGTGTACATGGTGCTGGTGTTAACTTCTAGGGCAGTGAGAAGCTTAAGTTTCTGTAATGCAAATGAAAAATTGAGTTACTTAAAAGAAATAGCAGAAGCCGGGCTCGGTGGCTCAGCCTGTAATCCCGCGCCTTTGGGAGGCTGAGGTGAGTGGATTGCCTGAGCCCGCGGGTTCGAGACCCGCCTGGGCAACTTGGCGAGACCTCATCTCTACAATAAATTTAAAAAATCAGCCGGG
>CAUYQG010295065.1:0-17548 GCA_963574415.1 Tarsius wallacei | reverse complement strand
CCCTACAACACAAGTCCCTCCCCTGTTTCCCCATAGGCTGGATACTCCTAAAGGTTACATCACTTTCCCGGATGTCTCCTACCTGTTGCCCGTTGATTGGGTTACCTGGTTAGTCCATTTGCATGTTCTATCTATTAATTGGTTAACATAGGTATGACAAACTTACTTCATTTGTATGTCTTATTTGTCAACTGGCTTACAAGATGTTGTTCTAACTGGTTCCCATCGAAGTTTAAATGAAAAAGCCCACCTAAAGTAAAAGCCCGCAAGAAGCAGGAAGTGACTCAGAAAAAAGCAATTACATACAGCTTGGGGCTTACTGTGAAAACAAATCATCCTTTTTCTTATACGTGGGGTCTTAGCATTCTCCACTCCGGCTCTTCCATCTGGGTTCTTTTCTCTACTCCACGAAAAACTGCTCCATTCACATCACGGCGACCTCTCTACAGTGAAATCTAGCAGACACTCGCAGCCCTGCCTCTCCATCTCTCTTCTGTGTTCATACCCTTCTTCTCCAGACCGCATTCCTCTGGCTCCTGGGACCTCATGCTCTGACAGCTTCCCTTCTGTATGGCTGTGGACTCCTCTCCCCATTAGTCCCTGAAATGTCAGTTCTGCAGGACTCCGTCTTCCGAGAGAAGACGGTCTTCTCTCTCACCGTTAGTTTTGTCAGTTCTTTAACTTCATATGAAGGGAATGGTGTAAATCATGTAGCCTTTTGTGTCTGACTTCTTTCATTCATCGGAGGCCCATGTCGTTGCATGTATTAGTACTTTACTCACTTCCATTGCTGTGTAGTATTTCACTGTACGGATATCCACTCTGTGCACTCACGAGGAGCAAGGTTGCTGTGGATGACCATCCATTTTTCAAACCAAATCTCTCCCTGGAGTGTTCTGGGCATCTTTGGGATGCTGATTATAGCAGAAACTGCTGGTTGCCTTTCTGCATCTATTCCCCTCTTTCAACTAGTAGCAGATCCCCAGTATTTAGCTGGGCACGTGGCTATACACAATAAAGATAATATTTCCCAGCCTTCCCGCTAGTAAGGGTGGTCATGTGACCCGGTTCTGGCCAATAAGAAGTGAAAGTGTCCTCTGGGCCTTTGGAGAAGGCTCTTAAGAAGAAGCTCACTGCACTTGGGGTTATATGTCTCTCCCTTTCCCCCTTCCTCCTTTTCATTGCCTGGAATGAGACGTGAAGCCTGACTCCACCACCATCTTGGATCACGAGATTTTAACAATGACTGTCCCATGATGGCGAGCAAAAAGACGAGAGCCGCCTGGATCCTTGATCCCTTGGTAGATCCTCCCTGCTGCATGCCTGTTCCTCCTCCTGCATGTCCTGCAACCGTCAAAAGGACCACTCTTCCCTCTCCCTCCCATTCTGGTTCACCCCTTGTCTAGACCAGAAACCAGGAGCCACCTTCGATCCCCTCATCTCTCTTCACACACAACTCACGATCAAAGATCCCTTGACTGAATCTCAAGGCCCTAATTAGGCCACCATCAATGATCATCCACAATGGAGAGGCTCTGCGTCCCAGCGCTCAGAGGCTGCTGAATGCTAGCAGCTCCCCTGGCAAGGTCTGGCTTTCTTAAGATAAAAGGGGAGAATGGGAGGCGAGGGTGCTTGGGGCTGGATAGAGGAAGTCAGAGCCCCTAAGGGGTCACGAAGCCCCAGGGACAAGACCCATCTGCCTGCCCCACTGTTTCTTTCTGGGATGGTGTCATGACCAAGGGAAGATCTGGGCCAAATCTTTCCTTTGGTTTTCTCATCTGTAGCAGCAGTTTCTTCCTGGGGCCTTCCCTTTTCCCCCCAAAGTCAGTTGCTTCCTCTTGGGGAGACTTAATTAGCTACTCAGGTTGTGTGTGTGTGTGCAACACAGATAAGGGTAGGCAGGGGTCCCAGGCACCTCCAGGTTTAATCTTCCATCTACTGAATATATGCTATGTCAGGCACCACGCTAGGAACCTCCAACATGCCTCTGGGGAGAAGTTATCACACCTATTTTGGCATGAAACCCCCTCAGTGTGGGAACATTGAGACTCAGAGAGGTGAAATGACTTGCCCAGGACTGCATGGCTCAAAAGGAATGGGTCTGGGGTTGGTCCTGGCCCATCTGACTCCAAATCCTTGCTCTCTCCCACCTCACCAGTTATCCTCAATCTGGATAAGCATCTCCATCACCTGCGGAGCTATTAAAACTTCAGATCCCAAAGCCAAACCCTAGAGATTCTGCTTCCATTGTTTTGGGCTGGAGCTGAGGAGAATGTTTTGTTGCAAGGGCCCTGGGTCTGCCAGGCAATGCTGATACTCTGCAAGTCTAGGATTAGTCCTGCGTCATGTCTGGCTGACTCTCAGTGGCAGGAGAAGCTGCTGCATTCCCCTGTACAGCTGGAAGGAGGGGTCAGCGTGGATGACCCCGGTGGGGCAGCTGCAGCCCTGCACAGGGGGCGGGCTGAGTGTGAAGGAATCGTGTCCAGTGGGAGGCTCAGTAGAGCCTTTGGGAAACTGCTGGACCAGAAGACAACTCTGTGACTTTGCTATCTCTACTTAATAGTGGCTTCAGGGACTGTAGCCTAAAATTCTTTGTGCATTTGACCAAATCTAGTCATTCTTTGTTCCATCTAACTTACACAGAGAGACCAAGTTAAGCTGCTGTATATAGTATCTGCATGGTGTCAGTCCCTGTTTGAATTTCTCATGTGGTCCTCCTTATCCAAATGAAACTTCTGACCGAATGATGGTCTTTGTACACAGTGGTGGCTCTGGCTGGTCTTGTACAGAGCTCTTCACTCTCCAGTTCCCACCACAGCTTAAATAAGTATTCCCTCCTCCAGGAAGCCCTCCTTGACTGGTCCATACCATGGTCCTTCCTTGTCCTGCTAGAACACTTGTCATTTTTTTCCTTCCTTTCTTCCCTCCTTTCTTCCATTCACCAATCCATCCACCTATGCACTAACTCACCCACTCACCTACTCATCCCCCCATTCACCCACTTTTCCTTCCTTCGTTCGTTTCATCCTCTCACCACTCCATCCACCAATGCACCCACCCACTCACCCACTCACCCACCCATTCATCTACCCACTAACAATCCATCCATCCACCTATCTACCCACCTATTCATCTACCCACCTATCCATCCATCCACCCATCCATCCATTCACCCACCTATCTGTCCACCCACCTATCCATCCATCCATCCATCCATCCATCCATCCACCCACCTCTCCACTCACTTATCTGCTTACCCATCTCCTACTCTGCTGTGTCCTGCAAGCCCCACATATCTGTGCCCTAACAACATAAGCAGAGGTGTCACTTCTCAAGGTCACGGACCAGATCTTGAATGTCTTCTCGACTCTTCACCTGCAGTCCTCAGCAGTGCCCCAAGCCCTGGATTTTCCTAACATCCTCTTTGCCCATATTCCTCTCCCTCTAAACTGACCCACCCTGTGGCCCATTCTATCAAGACACTTGACTCTGGTATGAAGTCAAGAGGCCGGTTTGTAATAATGGAATCACGTACTATTTAGCGTCTCATCTGATTAGGAGAGGGAGGAGCTAGATTTTTTGGACCATCCACCCTGTGCTAGCTGTCGTACCTGTTATCTCATTCATACCCACTCTCTGAGGTGGGTATATTACCCATTTTACCAGTGAGGAAACTAACACCCAGGGAAGTTAAATGAGATGCCAAGGTCACTTAGCCAGTGAATGATGGAACAGGAGAGTGAGATCCAGCCAGAGCGTGTTCAACCATTTCCTTGGCCGGTACAATACATACTAAGTAGAGGTGTCACTCTGCTTCTCTGCGCTCCTACTCTGCAAAGTGCTAAGATCAGTCACCAGATGGCGACTCTGGGCGCCGCTGAGCCCAGCTGCCTGGCCACGAGTGTCCGTGAGATGCTGAGCCTGTGGTCCCCAAATTTACCACCAGGGGGCAGACAGGGAAAAGAAATGGCACACATGCCATAAAGGGGCGGCAGAGCATGCAACGACTAGGAGCTGGGAAAGGCCACAGCCGCTCAGATTATGGTAGTTATTCTAAACATTACAGGCTCCATAACGTGTTACTGAAATCTTTCTTACGTGTTTTGTTTTTTGACGGAATCTCGCTCTGTCACCTAGACTGGAGTGCAGTGATGCGATCACAACTCACTGCTGGGCCCCGGATTCCTGGCTCAATGATTCTCCCACCTAGACCTCCTGAATAGCTAAGACGACAGGCATGGGCCACCACAACCTGGCTACTTTTTGCTGAATTTTTTTGTAGTGATAGAGTCTCACTATGTTGCCCGAGCTGGTCTGGAATTCCTGGGCTCAAGCTATCCTCCTGCCTCAGCCTTCCAAAGTGCAGGGATTACTGGCGTTAGCCAATGCGCCCAGACCCCTTACATGTATTGACGCATCATATCCCAAGTGGAACTGTAATCTTTTTTGCTAAATAACTTAACGGCATCAGTATGATTGGTAAAAACAACAGAATCCACTCTCTGCCACTACCTGACTTGGGCAATAAAGAGAACCCTCATTGATTACTTCCTCCTTGCCAGGTACTTTCCACACTTTATCTCATTTAATCTGTACATTTTTGAGAGGTTCAGAGAGGTAGTACTCTGCCCAGATTTGTACAGCAGAACCAGGATTTCAACCCCAACCTGCCTGACTTGCTTGACCTCTCTGAGCCTCAATAACCTTGCCTGCCAAATGGGTATAATCATAACAATCTGTATCCCAGGGTTGAACAAGACAACATTCATGAAGGTAACGCTCGTGTCTCAAAGGGTGGAGTGTTAAAGTAGGTGAAGCGAAGTCTGAGGTCTGCCATGCAGTGAATTCGGAAACAGGTTCACAAGCACACTCTCCTTTTTTCAGGGAGACTATAATAGTGTTATGAATTTGGGTGGCAAGAGTTTTCATATCTGATTTACACAGAGAGAAACTGAGGCCCAGAAAGAGGAAGGCATTTGACTGAGCCCTCTTAACTTCCTGGTGTTCAGACTGTTGATTCAGGTACTTGACAGACATTTATTGAATGCCTATCACATATTGGGCCTAGATTCTGGACTATGGGGATGACTTATATTGTCCCCACTCTTCAGACCTCACCGTCTAGGGAAGTGGTGATCGCCATGGCCAGGACTGAGTCCTCATTCCCCACTGCATTCTGTGATGTTGCCTAACCCACCATTCATTGACACACTTACCAAACCATCCACTCATCCATCCATCCATCCACCTATCTTCCAACCTATTCATTCATCCCCCCATCCATCTACCCATCATCCACCCACCTACCCATCCATCCATCATCCATCCACCCACCATTTGCCCACCTATGCCTTCATCTACCCATCCATCCATTCATCCATCCACCTATCTATCCACCTATTCATCCACCCACTTATACATTCACCCATCCATCCATCCATCCCTCCATCCACCCACCTATTCATCCATCCACCCGTCCACCCATCCAGCCAGCCACCTAATCACTCATTTATCTGCACGTCCATGTAAGCAATTAGACATTGCTTCTTCTGGGTGAGGCCCCTCGTTAGTGCTCCCACAGTCACATTGCTAAATCGAGTACTATATTTAGCAAAATAAGAGGAGTAAGCCAAGAGAAAAGACATGGGATCTAGGATGCAGGGGTCCCTCACAACATAGCGAGAGGTGGTAGAGAGAGGTGGCTGGGAAGCTGGTCCAGAAAGCAGCCAGTTCACATGGAGATAATAGAGAGAGGACCCAGGGAAAATGGCTTGTTAGCAGGCCTGATGCCTGACCAGGATGTGTAGTTGAAGTGCTTCTGAATGGGTTTTTAATAAATAGCAGCTGACAAGAGGTACCCTTCTTCCACTGCCCACCCATCCATCAATCCATCCATCCATCCATCCATCCAACCACCAATCCACCCACCTATTCACCCATTTATCTGCACATCCAGGTAAGCAATTAGACATTGCTTCTTCTGGGTCCCCTGGACCTCACCATGTTCCGTACTCTGTGGAGGTCATAGCCAGCACAGCCGGTGGCTTCTATAAACCCCTGCCTTGGTGCTTTGATGGCTAGTGCTTTGTCTGTTCTGATTGCTCTCTGCTGTCAATTGTCCTCATATATTGAATTAAATTGGGTTGGTGGGTGCTTACCTATTTTGAGAATAATTCCCGACTTGTCAGAATATCTGACATGATGGAAAGTTGGAAAACAGTGAGGCTATGATACAGGCAAACAGGACAAGAGAAAAGAAAGGCAAATAGAAACTCCAGGACAGACAAAAATTTTGCAAGAAAGGCTGGGTGCTCATGGTACTTGACAACACTACTGTTGTTTGCCTAGTCATAATTATGTAAACACTGCTTCCTGACTTTCAATTTCTAGACTCTGCCTGTAAACAAAGAAAATAAACCTTATTTATGGTTGTGGAACAGAATACCAATCTTGAAAACATAAAGTAAAGCTGACCTGGGTTGGGAGGAGGGAGGAGGGAGGAGGGAGGAGGAAGAGAGACTAAGTCTTTATCTCACCAAGGAAGAGTCAAGGAAGAGTCAAGACACTATGGAGGGATGGTGGGCCCAGGAGGAGAAGTATAAAGGTGGTACTTACACTTCTAAATGTATCCGAATGAGGAACTTAAAATAGTGCATATGATGATCTACACTCAGGTTAAGAAGGAAACTAACAGATAATGCCTAAAATCATGAAGTCTAGAAAGCATGTTAAAACCATATCATCCTGACCTGTGGCGTGAAACTCCAGCAGAAGCAGCTGGAATTGTCTGCGCTGCCCCCAGAAGGTGGTGGGGAGGGTGACAGCTGCGACTTTCTTCTATAAGCTGCTCTGTGCCCCTGGACTTTTTAACACCCGTGTGCGTGTGCTAAAAACTCAAAATCAGCAAAAGGAGCTTTTTCGTTATTAAAGTGAATGAGGTGCAGTGAATTTATTTCCTTTCTATAAGTTAGTTATGGTTGTGTTTTATGTTATTTGCAAGCCAAATAACTCAAATGCAAAAACTATAAATTTTTGCCAACAGAAAAACAAAAGTGGACGACATGGGGACTATTTGACAACACTCCATTCACGAGCCATTCCTGGCATCTAAAAATTTATAACAGACATCCTTTACTTAGAGATCAGTTGCAATTGATACTCCCCTCCCAGAGACCACCCTCCCCCCAAAAAATCTTGACCTCTCTCTCCTAGGTGGGATCCAGGGCAAGAAGGTCACTGCTGAGGTCAGAAAGGGATTGAGGTCAGTAGGGTAAGTGTTGTGGGGGTGGGGAGGGGGCAGGGAGGGAGCCAGACCAGAACCCAGATCCCAGAAGCTTAGCAGTTCAGGGCTTCCTGGACACCTGTAGCTGGGAAGGAGGGCAGGGAGAGGAATCATGACTGCCCAGGGAATGGGAGCCCAGGCTTCTTGCCTACTGGACCAGCTGCCCCAACCCCTGGCCCATTCTGGGCCCCCAGCATTCCTCCCCGAGGACAGACAGGGCAGCTGTACTTGGACACATGCACATGTGGTGTAAGACCCATCCCTTTGTAGGTGGACCCCAGGAAGGGAGGCCTTGGCCTTCTCTCTCCCCCTGTGCCCCTCTGCCCCAATCTGAGAAGCTGAGGCCACCAGTCTGCAGGGCACCCTCCTGCCCTCTGACCACTCCCCTTTCTGCCCACCCCAGAGCCCCCTCCTGAACTCCCAGCTTCATCCCCCCTCAGGTAAGGACCCTGATGCCAAAATAATACACACAACTCCCCATTAGACTCCTGACTCCCAGGGTACTGATCCCAGCTGACCTGGAGCCTTGCTACTCAAAGGTGCTTCTTGGACTCAGGCACAGGCCCCAGCTGGGAGCTACTTGGAAATGCAGAACCTTGGGCCCAGATCCAGACCTCCTGCATCAGAAACTGCATTTTAAGAAAACCCTCAAGTCATTCACGGGCACATTCAAGTTCAAGAAGCAGTGAGTTAGAACACATGATCTGATCATCAGCTTTTCCTATTGCAACCAGCTGGCATTTTAACAATTCTTCCTGTGATCCAGGCTGTGTGCTAAGACTTTGCTTCTCTGGCCTTATTTAGCCGTCACACAGCTTTTCAAGGTAGGACCTCTCCTGACCCATTTTACAGATTAAAGAAGATCAAGGTTGGAGAGATCAGGCAACTTCTCTGAGATTGCCCAGCAGATAGAACAGGGCAATCTCTTCACTCCAGAACACTCATGGGTTTCAAGAACAATGTTAGCAATGATGTCACCCACCCTGGGAGGGGTTGTGCTTATTTTAAAAGAGTCTTAGAAAAACATTCATTCAAAGAGGAGTAGCTGTTCGGGAACTGGGAGGAGTTGAGGACAAAGGAGACCTGGGTTCAAGAACTTCTTTTTCTTTGAGTCAGAATCTCACTCTGTCACCCAGGCTGGGGTCCAGTGGCATGATCACGGCTCACTGCAGCCTCGGTCTCCTGGGCTCAGGCGATCCTCCCACCTCAACCTCCCAAGTAGCTGGTACTACAGGCACACACCACCATACCTGGCTAATTTTTTGATTTGATTTGATTTGATTTTTTGTAGAGACAAGGTCTCGATATGTTGCTCAGGCTGGTCTTGAACTCCTGGGCTCAAACGTTCCTTCCACCTTGGCCTCCCTAAGTGCTGGGATTACAGGCATGAGCCACCATGCTTGGTCTAAGAACTACTTTTCAACAAGGCAACTTTGGGCAAGTCACTTTGCCTCATGTATGGAATGAGAATAATAATGAGAATTTCTGCCACGCCAAGTTACTTGATTATTCAATGAGAAAACATGTGTGAATCCTCTGGTAAACAGTAAGCATACAACCAATATTTATTGACTCCCCCTCCTCCTCCCTGCTAGGTGTTGAGATGTAGGGATGGAGATAACATCCTGCCTTCTGGAAGTAGTTCAGAGCCTGGGGGGTGGGGCAGATACAGATTTATCAGCAGATTAACAACAACACAGTGTGGTCTGTTAAGACAGGGAAGTGGAGGAGGGTGTGGGGGCCAGAGGAGAGATGTACAAACCAGTCTGTATGGGCAGAAATACTTCTTTGGAGAAGCTGGGAGGTACCCAAACTGATTTCCAAAAAAGTTAGGCTGGTGGAGAAGGATATCTTAGGTGAAGGGAACAGCATGTAGCCAGGGCAGGAACCATAGTGAGAGAGTTTTCACATAATACTACCCAGAAGCCAAAGGACTAAAAAGCTTGGGGAAGACAGTTCCCTGCAACAGAGAGCCGGGGAGGGAATGGATCTGAGAGCAAATGCGCAACTCACCTGGTCCTCATGGACAAATAGCTCCAGGCCCCTCCCCCACCTGCCTGCTTCTTCTGCCTTCTCCTGGTCTCTCTAGGCTTCCAGACTCTTTCTGGCTCCTGACACAGGCTTCTACTCTCTTCACTGACACACAGTTGCTCCCTGCTCTCCCCGTTACTGGGTCCGGAGAACCATTATGGGGGTCCTTCCTCAGACCTGAGTCTTGTCTCAGGTACTCGGTGTCCTGAGAGCTGCCACTTAGCCCACAGGGTGGTTTTGTGCCTCTTCCTCCAGTCAAAAGGCCTTGTGCCAGAGTTCGCAAATAAGCAAGTGAGTGCCTATCGGCCCCCTCATTTGGGGGCTTTGTGCAGTGCTCAGCCTGTACAACCACACATGGTGTCCTGACGCTTAAGACCCTGCCTCACTCTCTGCTCAGACTAAGGACACCCTGAGGGCAAAGATGTTGTCATACTCATCTCTAATACCCCAGTGACCAGGAACAGGGTCACTCAGTGGGACAAATGGATGACCTCATGCCCATGACCTCCAGCTTAACTGCCAGAGTAAGAGAGAAACAACCCAGGGCCCGCAGCGCTCGGCCTGCCTGGCAGGGCCAGGGCAAAACCTGTGTCAGCCTCCAGCTCTCCCCGCCTGGGCTCAGAACACCTTGACTACCCCACTTTGGCTCTTCAGTGGGACCCCGTCTTGGCAAAGTCTCTGAGGTTGGAGGAGGGCGTGGGGCCTTCAGGTCCTTCTAGACAAGGGAAGATCAGGGAAGGGTAAGGGAACAGGCCCCGCCATGGGGGAGTCATAACCAGGGTGGGGAGAGACTAGATTTACTCAGAGAACAAACCATGAAAATTCACACGGATGAATCATTTCGGGGCCAGCCCTGATTCCACAGTGAGTGTGTCCACTGCGCTCCTGCTCAGGGATCCTGGGAGTCTGGGGTGAGCCTGCACTGCCTGCTACAAGCTTGAAGCTCTTTAAAATTACCTGTTTCATCTGAAAAATTCATGAGAGTTTTGCACTCCACTTCTGGGTTTGTTTTAAGGTAACACTGATGAGTTAAATCAACTTGCGTAAGACAGGAGGGCAGGAGTCATCGGCCTCTACCTGTGACCTGGCCGATGCCGGGTCAACTTCTGTTCTATTGTATCTCCCGCCCTGTCCCCATTCCCTTTCTGGTACTAGTGGTTCAATTTCCTGCTGAGGATTTCCCCTCTTTCCCCAACACCACCATCCCCACTTTGTCTACAATCATCCACTCTGGGAGAGTTTGTTCTTATTTTATGAGAGTCTTAGAAATACATTCAAGGAGGAGAAGCTGATCAGGATCTGGAAAGAACTGAGGACAAGGAAGAAGCGGACTTGGGTTCAATAACCACTTTTTTCTCTTTTTTTAGTCAGAGTCTCACTCTATCACCCAGGCTGGAGTGCAGTGGCATGTTCACAGCTCACTACAGCATCGACCCCTTGATCTTCCTTTGTCTAGAAGGACCTGAAGGCCCCACACCCTCCTGCAGCCTCAGATCATTCTGCCTTAGTCTCCCAGGTAGCTAGAACTACAGCGTAAAAATTTTTAAAGTTTTTTGTAGAGATGAGGTCTATGAGGCTGGTCTTGAACGCCTGAGCTTAAGTGATCCTCCTGCCTTGAGAGAGGAGATAGCTAGAGAAAGACTAGGCAGATAGATAGGGTGGGTCCTCCCGTAACAATGTGAATTTCCAGGAGGCTTCTTAGGTCGACACACGGAGTTGGAAAACAAGCTCCCTACAAACATCAAGCTGGAGCTTAAGTACTCACTGCTGGGCTTGAAAAAACAACCAACCAGTTTACTGCCAAGTTCCGACCTATCAGATCACCATTATTAGACCCCTACCTCCTGCTGATTGGTCCTTGGTCCTGACCAATCAGCACAGCTAGTGCTGACCAATCAGTTCACAGCTAGTGCTAGCCAATTGGCTTGGTCTTAGGGCTACATAAGCACCAGGTTTCAGCTCCAAATTGACAACTCCCTTGGGTCCTCTTCCAACTTGGGAGCTTTTCTGTCCTCTCAATAAATCCTGCATTCTCATGGTAAGCATCCAACCTGTATTTATTGGACCCCTCCTTTGTGCTAGGCATTGGGGATGTGCTGTGGGGATGGGAGATGACAACTTGCCTTCTGCAGCTTCAGAGCCTGGGGCTAGGGGAGGGTGGTGGGCCTGTCCTAGGTGGCCTCACAGCTCAGGCTGCATTCCTCTGAGCACAGCCATTGCTCCAGAAATGAACACGTGGCCCAAGAGGAACCAATGAGCATCAGCCCTGGGACGTCTGTGGCTGCTCTTGGGACGGGAAAGGCTTATTTCAGTTTGGATGGGTAAACTGCTGGGACATAGCCTGGAGGCTTCAGGGTCACTAGTAGAG
Organism: Tarsius wallacei; assembly: GCA_963574415.1. Lineage (NCBI taxonomy): Eukaryota > Metazoa > Chordata > Mammalia > Primates > Tarsiidae > Tarsius > Tarsius wallacei. The sequence continues at coordinate 5,867 of CAUYQG010295065.1, read as the reverse complement.
AAAAGCTGCTTGGGAATGGAACCAACCCAAAGGAAAGCAGAGCTGAAAGATAGAAAGAGGCAAATCCCAGTGACATCATTTTAATCCTTGGATTTAGCTGTACCATGTAGTTTTTTAGTCTGCATTAGGTTTCCCTCACTTGTAATTAAAAGAGTCCTTACTAGTTCAAATAGTGGACACATGTCCCAGTTTGGAGACACAGGCCTACTGGAAAAGAATGTTGATGCTTTGGTGTGGGAGTCAGAAGACTGAATTTGGGTTCTAGCTTGCCCACAAGCTTGCTATGTGATTTTAGGGCCCGGATTAGGTAATCTCCAAGGTTTCTTCCAGCTCTAAGAATCTCTGCCTAAACATCTTGAGGAGTCAGGCATGGTGGTACATCCCTGTAGTCCCAGCTACTAGGAAGCTTGAGGTGGGAGGATCGCTTGATACCAGGAGTTCAAGTTCAGCCTCGGCAACATAGCAAGACCCCATCTCTTAAAAAAAAAAAAAAAAGCCTTGTAGAAATTTGAAGGCAAATTTACTGTAGCCTCGGGGTGAGGTTCCTGAGTTTAGTTCTAACTCTATGTCTGGGCAGGGTTTAGAATCTGTATTTTTAACATAATGTCCAGGTGATTTTGATTCTTCTTCCTAAGTCCACCATTCACAGTTCCCCCACAAAAATGTATCGAGCACCTACTATGTGTCAGTGGCTCCTTCCTCTGACAATGGCCTGCTTGTTGGGCAGGGAGAGTGGCCTCCATCCTCTAGCTGGACTTGCTGTAAAATCCCAAAGCTGGCTCTGAGAAGAAACACACATTCCTGGCAACGTACTTTCTCGAGTCATTCACTTGCTTCATAAATGGCATTTAAAGTTTTTATTTATGAATAAGCTATTCACTGTCCAGTTGGTTTGTGCATAAGCAGCAAGTAGATGAACGTGTGCATTTATGCTGCTTTTGCTGTTGATGTCTCATTTAAAACCTTAACAAGATCGCACCATAGCAACCGTAACTCACACATTGCTCGAATTCAAATGGCTTATTATCAAGATAAACATTTATTATATTAAGGTATGTGATATTAGTGTCATATTTTATACATGGTTACTTGTATCATAGTTCAGCTCAGGGCCAACACCATATTGAATTATTTAAAGCCATTTCTCCCAGGGTTATTAAAAAGTTCAGTAAAATATATATTAGTGTATAAAATTTTAATGCATAGTTCACATTGCAGTGTTTGCAAGCTCTAGGCCTTCAGAAGATGGAGGCCGGGGTGGCAGGGCTCCAAACAGACTGTGTCTTTGAGAACTTGCTCACAGCGTGACCAAATGCAACCTTCACTCTGTCTCAGCAAGAACCTCAAATCCTGCAGAACCCTCTCCGTGCAAGTCACAGACGAGGAGGTCAGCATAAGGGGAAGCCACCTCTCATGGCTCTGGGAGCCCTCGGGGTCCCCAGCCTCAGTGACTTTGACGCCTACTGACTTGAATGCAAAGAAGGAGTTTCACCACTTCTCTCTGCTCTCCAGGGCCCCCATCTGGACTGTGTCACTCAGGCAGGGTTTTCCACGCTGTTATGCAGCCACTTCGTGAATGGTTCTTGGTGACTTCTCTGAACCACACCTTCCCTAGAAGGGCGGAGTGGGACTGAGGTAAGTAGTTTTCAAAAAGCTCGGCAAAGGGGTCTGTTACTGTGAAGTTCCCTCCTTGCTGTCCTGAGCTCCCATATTGGAGCAATAGACCCTGTTGGCCAACGTTTGTTTGGTCACACCAAGTTTGGCCTATGTGACCTTCAGCTTGAGCAAGTCACTGCATTCCTTTGGGCCCCAATTACCCCACAAGTGCCTGAAGACGCTTGCCTGAGACTAGGTGCTCCACAATTGTTCATTCCTGCCCCATGGATGCTGAGTTTCCTTCTCCTGAGATCTGGGTCATCAGCAACTTCCTGTTTTTCTTCTTTACTTCTGGATGGCTGTGAGTTAGGCTGGACTCACAGTAGGTGCTCAGTAAGTAACTGTCCTATGGCAGGAGCATGCATGCTGTTGTTCATTTCTCTTAGCGTCTGTGTGAGGAGATTCTCAGAAGGAGAAAATGGTCATTTTTCTTTCTTCCCTTGCCTCTCTTAACAGATAAGGGCAGACGAGGTCTGGACTCCTTTGGTTCTGGAGATGTTGATAGCTTTTGGGTTTCAGAGCCTAGAGAAGAGGCTACCAGGAGTCATAGGTTGGGGTTCCCAGAAGCAAACTCCAAGACAAGAATCCAGGGACAATCTGGGAGATGATCCCAGGAGGCACTGTATGAGTGTGGAGAGGTGGAAGAGGTGAGATGGGGTGGGGATGAGGGGAGGGGAAGGGCACTAATGCAGGTTCTCTAACCTGCAGGATACTGCTGAGGCCGCCTTAGGCTTCATACTCTTGGTCAGAGAGTGTGTGAAACACACTACCTGTGTTGTTCCACCTGAGGGGCCAGGACCTGGTGTATGTATCCACCAAATACTGCTTGTCAATGGTTGAGGTTGCTCCCAGGTTGTGAACTTCTTGGCACTTCTGCCTTGCACAGTGAGGCAAACATACTCTTGCTAGGGGAATGTCCTCAGTCAGAGGCTCAGGACTTGCAGGAAGATGTTGTTGGCCTCCCAAGAAAGGTGACATTTGGGGTTACCCACAGATACCGACAGGGACTGCTAAACCTAGCACCCGGAAGACAACCCTTCCCCATTGGGGGTTAAGCTCCATTCTTCCTGAGGGGGAGGGGAGGAGGCTTAGTGCTTGGTGTCTCCTAGAGGTGGAGAAGGTGGTGGTGGGGGTCCATGCGTGGTAAGAATGACACCTCACCTTCATGTCAGGGCCTCCGGGGGGTGGTACACAGTTGTCAGAGACTGGACCCTAGAAGATGTGTTGTTGGGAGCAGCAGTGAACAAACATTGTGCCCAATACAGGTGGGAAAAGGTGACACCACCCATTTTAAATTAAAATTGTGCCCATTTTAAATTAAAATTGTGCCCATTTTGAAAACAGGTGAACTGAGGACCAAAGGCAGTTCCCCAAGATTTTGAGACTGTGCAAGCGCTACTAACTTCTTGCCTGACCCTGAGGAAGAGGAGGTATCCCGAGTAGCGAGTTATGTTGGGCATCTCACTGCCCTGGGAGGCAGGGACTGAGAGCCAGATGGAACCCAAATTAGGCAAACAGAAAGTAATGAAATGATTCTTGAGTGTGGTGGAGCAAAGGCAAATCTATTTCAGTGTTTGGAGTAGACACAGTTTTGAAATCAGACACAAGGGAAGCCTGAAGTGTGAGGCCACAGTTCCAATGAGCAGTTGTATTTAAATCCTGGATGTCAAGCACAGGCATGCACGAAGAGGGGTCTCCTCCGCAGCAAGAAAAAATAGCATCCAGAAACTGGAACGCACAGCAGAGAGTGATTTTTAAGTAACAGAGACAAAAAAAAAAAAGCTGCCTTTTCCATCCTTAAACACTTTCACAAAGTATGTGAAATCAGGGAGAAGATGTGGAATAGGACTGGGATCTGATGACAGAAGTCTAGACACTCAGAGAAAGCAATCCTATTTCCCCAAGGGCAACCTGTCACTTTGAGAGATAGCACAGGCAAAAATGGAGACAGGTTCAAGAGAGACTCGGAGGAATTCACAATTGGCAAAGGCAGGCGTGTTACTTGGAGAATGAAAAGTTTGAGGCACCCATCTCTGAATGAAGGTCATTCTCAATCTTCACAATACCACTATAGCCAGTGGAATCACACAAAAGAGCAGGCTGGCGGATCTGGAGTTGCAGTCTATAAGGACCACAAAGACAGCCGCAGAATAAATGAAAAACATGGTGCAATTAACTCAGAAGTCTGTACTTGAATCCTATAAACATTGCAAAATGTGTCATGGTCCATTTCTGTTGAGACACACAGTGTGTGAGGGAGGGGAAATTAAAATATCTATTGGGGGCACCCACCTGATACATATGGAACAGACATTGTTAAACTATTGGAGAGGCCCCACATTCATTAGCCTGTCTGAAGCATGCACACACATTTCAGTCCTGCCCCAAGATAACATTCTAACTCTTGGATGTTGGAGGTGGCCAGATGCATCTTTATGAAAGCAAAGCCTGCCTGGGAATGGGTGGGAAAGGCATCCCAACCTCTATCAGAGAGAGGGTCTGGTGGGAGGGAACATCCCCTTCCTGGGCAGGTCAGTGTGTTCTCACACCTGTATTGGTCACCAGGTCTGGGTCTTCATGCAGTAGGTTCTTCTACCATGCCATCTAGCAGAGAGTACTCTTCCGTTCACCCACACATCTCAGGGAGTTGAAGAATGTATCTTTTAGAGGAGATCATGACTGTAAAGTGCTTAGCATAGTGTCTGGCACAGAATGTTGAAAGAAAATTTATACAAAATAAATTTAACAGAGTTTATTTGAGCAAAGTACTATTCATGAATTGGGCAGCACTCAAAACCAGAAGAGGTTCAGAGAGTTCTGTCCCAGCAGTGTGGGACAGAGCTTCATAGGCTGAACACAAAAGCAAAGTGAAGAAATTCCTTGATTGGCTACAGCTGGACATTGGCCTTATTTGGGTGTGGTTCAAAGGGAGAGCCCCAATTATATAACCAGTCGACTGAATGGCCACCTGTGGTTGAATAAAGTTCATTTTTTTAAAAAAATCAGTTACAAGAAATGCCTTCCAGTTAAGTTTTGGATTGCTTAGGTAAAAGCTTCAGGGACAGAAACAATTTTGGGCTAATGGCCTCCTTCTCATTTGTTTGAACTATAGTAAGCACTCAATTAAGGCCAGATATTACTTTTTATGATCATTAGTATTGACATATTTCTTTTAGGACTCCTCTGCTTTCCTCTTCTTCACCCTCAATCTTACCAGCACCTCTGTGTCCTTGCTCAACACCATGTTTGCTGCGAAGGTGAGCTTGGCTTGGTCTTGGGTGTCACCAAGCCAGGAGCAGCCATGCCTCTCTGGGTGCCATGTGTATACAGAGAAAATACAGACATATTCCCGTCAGAGAGACCTGGGCTAGAAGAAGCACAGCTCCACTACTTGCTGCCTCTGAATCCTGGCAAAAATTTCTAAACCTCCATTTTGTTATGTGGAAAGACTGGAAGCCTACGTGTGAGGATACTGTGAAGAATAAATGAAATGACTGTGTATCAAGTACCTGATCCCTGGTTGGTGCTCCACAAATAGAAGTCCTTGCCACTGGAACAACTGAGAAAGTATTAAAGCAGTGACCCAGGTTTGCTGAGGTCCTGCCTGATCTCCTGCAGGGAAGGGCTACAGGGAGATGCTGGATCGGACATGAGACCCTGAGCCACCACACATTGAACCACAGTCTCCCTGGGGCATCTGCACTGGCCAAGACTTGGGCGCATCGTCTATTTATATGGAGTCCCTCTCTACATTCATGAGTATACACATCCCCAGCACTTCTTGCCCCCCCTTCCGATATGCATACACCTTTGGGCTTCCTGGAGCCATGGTCTACCTGGGGTCTCAGGGGCCAATGGGCGCGTTTACCCAGCTGTCCTGCAAGCAGTGAGGTTGTTTCAGAAGCTCAGTTTGTGGCAGATCCTGGTGCATTATTGCTCGTAAGGTGTCTGTGGCTCCCAGACCCAGGATTTTCTTTTTTTCTTTCTTTCTTTTTTTTTTTTGAGTTGGAGTCTCACTCTGTCGCCCAGACTGGAGTGCAGTGGCTGCTCCCGGCCATTGCAGCCTCAACCTGCTGGGCTCCAGCGATCCTTCCGCCTCAGCCTTCCAAGTAGCTGGAACTACAGGCGCGCACTACCATGCCCGGCTAATTTTTTAATTTATTGTAGAGATGAGGTCTTGCCAAATTGCCCAGGTGGGTCTCGAACCCACG